>JANBPY010000140.1:0-16254 GCA_027577015.1 Dispira parvispora
CGTATTGATGCCGTGGCCGCGGAAGAAGGGCTTAAATACGCCCAAGCCGGTGCAGATGTAATCTCTGTGCTTACCGAACCTACCTGGTTTAAAGGTTCACTGGAGGATATGCGCGATGTGCGTCAAGCCCTGGAGCAAGTAACCAATCGACCGGCCGTCTTGCGTAAAGATTTTATCTTTGACACTTACCAAATTGCCGAAGCACGCCTTCACGGTGCGGACTGCGTGTTGCTCATTGTAGCGATGCTCAATAACGCCGAATTAAAACAACTGATGGCCTACTCACGTCAATTGCGTATGGAGCCCTTGGTGGAAGTGAACTGCGTTGCTGAGCTCGACCGGGCCCTCCACTTGGGCGCCAAATTTATCGGCATTAACAACCGTAACCTCCACACCTTCCAGGTTGACCTCCAAGTGGCTGTGAACGTGGCAGAGAAATGCCCTCCAGGGGTTACACTGGCTGCTCTTAGTGGGATTACCGGTCCCAAGGATGTGCAGGTGTACAAATCTATGGGTATCCACGCAGTGTTGGTGGGGGAAGCCTTGATGAAAGCGGCTGACAAGACAGAGTTCATCCAGGGTCTTAAAGCGTGAGGTGTTGTAATGGTTTAGGTGAACCGGTCTCTCTTTAAACAATTATTTCTATATTTGATTTGACCATTAGGTCTAGTCTGGTACTATTGCCGATCGTCTATAGCCCAGACGTAACTGAAAGTCGATAATAAACTATGATTTGGCAGTACTGGGTGTAAGAAAAATAGTGGAACCCACCGTAGATTCAAACGACTAGAATATGATTAAACCTCTGGGACATTTAAGGAGTATGATAGTGTTTGTTGAATACTCTCATCTAGTTTTACAAGTGGCTCTCACTGACTAGTTCTCTCTGGCTTACTACGTCGAGATGTGTAGCACTATGATTTATTAATCTGGGAAACAATTTCAGGCCGATAGCACACGTCAACAAACTGACTAGACTATTTAAAACGCTGCCCATCATAAGCATAAACACCAGCAATAAATACTATTTATTTGTTCCTTTTTCTTTTATAGTGTACGTTTGGAAAAATCTAATAGAAAGTGATTATAAAATTTGCACTCCTGAATAAAGCTACAGCTGGAAAAGGAAACGGACATTATTAAAAAAAAATCACACTCGTAAGCGGAATGGAGGACGTATACCAATACATTAGCAGCGTTTTATCTATTAAGAAAAAAAACGGTGTGTGGACAATACCCTTTCGACGAATCCATAATAACGGGAGTTACACCCTGCTCAAGTTCCTACTTGGAAGACGATAGAGGCAGTCAGCGTAATTACGATGAGGCCTGGGCATGGTTACGTGCAAAGTTTACCACAATAGGCCAAACTTCATCCACTACGGCACTATCCTCGATGGTAGCAGGCATAGGTAAAGGACAAGATCCGCTAAGGTCCTCGTGTTGGTTCTCAATGGCGTAACGCACCATTGTTCGTAAAAGTTTACGGAGCACCTTGCCAGACCGGGTTTTGGGTAAACGGGTCACGATCATCAGGTGGGATTTCTGCATACTGGCGAAAGCTCCCACGTTGGTACGGACCGCCTGAATCACCTCGTCGTGTAATTTGGAAATATTAGCTGGGGGGCTGTTGTTGAGGGTGATACACGACTCTGTGCTGATCTCCATCTTCTGATCCCCCGCACTAAAGTGGGGCAAGACCAAAAAGGCCAGGGGTAAACTACCCTTGATTTTATGCGGGCAAGGCACCACGCAGGCTTCGGCCACATTCGGGTGGGATACCAAAGATTCCTCAAAGACACCCGTGCTGAGTCGGTGGGCCGCTACATTAATAATATCATCTGCCCGCGACATGATGTGAATGTAACCATTTTTGTCAATCAATCCAACATCACCGGTATCGTAGTAACCAGGGAACCGCGAAAAATAGGACTTGATGTATTTCTCATGGTTGCGCCATAGAGTGGGGAACATCCCCGGTGGTAGGGGTAGCTTGATCAGTACCTGCCCTTGTTCCCCAGGCATGGCCTCCTCCAGCTGGTAAGTTTCGTTGGCCTTGGGGCATAAGGGGCTTATACCTTTAGCCACGGATTCGCCTTTCCCTGCCGCGGTACCATCTTCCTCCTCCTCCCGAACTCGGGCGATGCGTACATCGTAACCCGGTACGGGAATACCGGCGCTTCCCAAGCAAGGGGATGGCGGTGGTTGGACAGGTCCACTGTGCTTAATCGCGTTTTGGGAGCCGGGGATATCACAGGGACCCATGGCGATACCAGTGATGGGACCTCCACTTTCGGTTTGCCACCAATGGTCAATAAGAGGCACACGAGCGGGCAATAATTTTTCAAAGTGGTGGATAATTTCCGGGGGGCACCGTTCACCCGCGAGAAACACGGTGCGTAGGTGCTCGAGGTTGTATTTTTTGATAAACTCACCGGTGGGGTCCTCCCGCCGCAAAATCATAAGTGCCGTGGGTGCGGTAAAAAAGGTTTTCACTTTGTGTTCGGAAAGGACACGCCAAAAGGCCCCCGCATCTGGAGTACCCACAGGTTTACCTTCGTAGAGTACAGAAGTGCAACCTCCCAGGAGTGGGGCGTAGCAAATAAAGCTGTGTCCTACCGCCCAGCCCAAGTCGCTAGAGGAGAAAAACACTTCCCCAGGACTCAGGTTTAAAAAGTTTCTGATAGCCCACTGTAAAGCAACTGCGTGGCCGCCAACATCCCGTACCACACCCTAATGATAGGTAAGGCGAGTAATAAAAAATATGTCAACCCCATATTACCATTGAACCGGAGTATACCGAGTTCGCAAGAAAAATAAAAGCACAACAACTCTGGTTAGTCAAATACAGTCACGAACCTGATAATCAAGTAAATATTGTTGTTCCAAAAGGGGTAGAAAGGATTGGGCTAATAAGGTGGCTAAACCATTATCCTACGCTTTACCACCCCGCCAGTACAATGCTGGTCTGAGAAAAACCACATCGGAGCCCAGTGATATCCAATAATGAGCACGGAGAAAAGGGTTGCTAAGCGAATGGGTGGGAAAGCACTGAATCCTTTTCCGTCCCGTACCTAGCCAGAGGTTCAGCAGTCGAACCAATCCAATGATTTGCAAAAGCCCAAGTTGGTCCGACCACTCAGAAGCGAATTGTTTCGCAGTCACCAGTCACCGTCAAGGTACGGGTAAATTTTCCCCAGGATTCTTTACCACCCCGGGATTTTACAAGGTGATTAAATGGTGACTTTCCTATTTGGAGACTGGATCAGCCCTTTTATGGCCACACCTGGATTGCTTAGCCGTGCATTGGAATGAAAATCGGGAGAAAAGTTTGCAATAGGATAATTCCGTACAAAGTTAGGGGATTACTTACCTTGGGTGTACCTGTGGTACCACTAGTATAAAGAATATAGAGAGGATCGGTACTCCTCATAGGTTCACAGCGCATCCCAGACTCGAAGTCACAGTCCACTTTCTGCTCTCTAGCCAGCTCGACTTCCTTGGACCAATCCAGGTCGCCCTGACTGGGAATAAGTGGAGCAGGGGACTGTTCGGGTCGCTGGAAAATGATATTGGCTTCGGGCACAACTCCGGCCTTTTTGCTAATGGCCAGGGCCTCGTCCAACAGTGGTTTGTACGCCACATGTTTTCCAGGTCGCTCAATGCCACAAGAGGCGGACAAGATCACGCGAGGCTGACTGTCAATGACCCTTTTGGCCAGTTCCGCCGCTGCAAACCCTCCAAAAACTACAGAATGGATAGCGCCGACCCGAGTACAGGCCAAAATAGCCACCAGAGCTTCCACCACTAGGGGCATGTAAATGACCACGGTATCCCCTTTGCGCACATTATGTCGACGCAGTACCATGGTAAAGTCAACGACCTTTTCCATCAGTTCCCTGTAGGTATACTTGGTGACCTTGTTTCCTGTTACGGGAGAGTCATGTATCACGGCCACGGTGTCTCCGCGACCTGCCAAAACGTGACGGTCTAAGCAGTTGTAGGACATGTTCAGCACACCGTCTGAGAACCACCGGTATGATTCCGATGGGTTATCCCACTGGCCACCCACGGTAGGAGGGGTAATCCAGTCAATATCTTTACTGGCCGCCAACCAGAATTTGTCTGGGTTAGCTAACGAATACTCACGCACACGCGACTGGGGACAGTCGTTTACAGGGGTAGGTTCCGTAGCTAAAGAACGTTGGGGGGCAGTGGGGAACCGAAAGGCCATAGCAGTCCGGGTCGCATTCCGAATTAGCGGAGACCGGCCCGCGAAACCAGAAGTCAGGCACGGCAGCGATGAGCAAGGACGAAAGCTCATGCTCAGGTGACGAGCATGGCCGTACCGTATGTTCTTCGTTCCCCAGCGTACCGCAGAACGTGGGGTAGTTTTCCACAGCAATGACATGGCGTTGGCAAAGAGGTGGGAATGTAGACTTGATTAGGTATTGAGGTACAAGCAGGATAACGATAAAAAAAGGTACAGCGGCACTAGAAAAATAAGCGGAAGGATTGGTATCTACAGTCACACGAGCAGGAAAAAAATAGCGAGGGGAGACGATCACCATCAGGGTTACCAGATAAAATCAAGAATCGCGACAGGGAAGTGAAATAGACGAAACGATTACCGACAGAAACAGTCAGGAGGGGCAGTGTGCAATACAAAAGAGGAAAGAGGTGAGTGAGAAGGTCTACCACTGTGGAGGAAGAACTGTAGCGGCTTGAGTTGCAGATTTGTTGGTAAGCCCGGCCATATCAAGAGTTAAACGGGGTTCGAAATTACTTACCTACACACATATACAAAGAAGGGATCTAGAACACCATAAATAAATAAATAAATTAGTATTATAGAGAGGACTCTGCAATATCACAAAGAAAGGAATAGTCAGGAAATAAGGAGATATTTATGTACAGTAGCATACTTGAATGCACCACCCACGCGCCCTGTCTTGCTTATTCACCCCACTTATCTATGCTTCCTCGGACCCAATTGTTCCCACCCCATTCCAAAGTGGCCAATAGCTCTTATCTATTTTTTTCCAAACTAAGTTTTGCCAATTTATAAGTAACACCTGACCCACTCTAATGTCACGACTTTAGTCATTGGTAGACGATTTGCACTAGCGTAGGAAACAGCGGTTTCCCTGGCCAACGGTGACCGACCATTAGGGGATCAGGAAAGAAGGGTACTGGTTATCTCAGGGTAATCCCTAACGACATAGCCTTTTCGTTCACATGTATCATCTAGCCCAGCACAGGGAATGGTAGTGGGTGGCTGTTGAAGTGAGCAGTAGTCCAGGGTTTCTCCTGCATGATCCATAATGTGCCCATCTTAGCGTTGGTTCGTCTATTACGGATTGACCAGGATTTGAAAGCACATCTCCCATTTGGAACCTGGTCTCGTGTCACCCTAAACAATCCCAGGTTCCATACATTAGGCGAATCGAGGGGATGTGACTGTTTTTTTCCCGCACCTACGTTGATGCTATAACACCAGCGGCAAGTACTGGTAGGTGTCGTTCAACCACTGGTGACACTTGCATTGCTATTTTAATGATATTGATTTTCTGCTTTGATTCTCCTTACGGTAACAACTTATACTATCGAGGGGCAAGCAGATGTCACCAGTGTCAACCGCTGTCTCTACTCCCCAGTCTATTCAGGACTGGAAAACTCTATGTGTTTCACCAAGTGGTATTGAAAAGGTGGTGGGAAATCTGGATTGAATTTCCTAGTTCTCATTCCCGCGATTTATTATTTTGATTAATTTTGGAATATCCACCCTAGTCTTTATTCGCCGGTTGCTTCCTTTGTATATACACTGCCAAACCTAGTCCTCGCAGTGCAAAAGAGCCACTCATCAAAATAATTGGCTGGTTCATCCTCGGCATATCATACCTCCTTGGACAATACGTCATACCTGAATGAAATAGCCTGACTCTTGGCAACACTCGTCTCATCTCTCCCATCGCATCTTTACACCTGTGTTATTGTTGTTTTCTACGGGGAATTCACACCAATTCCTTTCATCTCATTACTTTTCAGTCTCCCTCGGTGGACTTTTTATGCGTATGGTGCTGACACAAGACTCATGTCGGCTAACCGATTGGACTTGAAGGCGGCTCACTCCACCGACGAGGTGCAGGGTATCTCCTCGTCCCTTCCGAATGAGCAACCGAAAAGTCGTAGCCGAAGAAACACAATGTCTGATGGGGAAAGGGAGCGTATTCTTGTGGAACAATCCTTGCAATCTGCGGCCGACCCCGACGAGTTCGACCCTTCCGCGCTTCCCCCTGCCCCGGCCTCTACGGTGCTGGGTAGTTTTTTCAACATGTCCAACGCCATTGTTGGAGCAGGTCTTATTGGCCTTCCGTTTGCGTTCAAAGAGGCAGGCTTATTTAGCGGGGCCATCTTGCTCCTATTGCTGGCCTATGTGACCGACTGGACCCTCAGGCTATTAGCCTATGCGACTAAATTATCGGGTCGTAATAGTTACCAGGAATTGGTGTGCTTTTGTTTCGGCCGGGTAGGATTCCACGCCATTTCTATTTTCCAATTTATATTTGCCTTTGGGGGTATGTGTGCGTTTAACGTAATTATCGGAGATACTTTTCCCCACGTTGTGCGCTCCCTTTTCCCCGCCATTGCAAATTCTCCGGTTTTGATGACGCTCACGTCTCGTCAAGCATTCATCATTTTTATCACCCTATTTATCTCTTTTCCGCTGTCCCTGTATCGAGACATGAGTAAATTGGCCAAAACCAGTGCTCTAGCTCTACTGGCCATGTCCGTTATCGTGATCGCGGTGGTGATTGAAGCCCCCAAAGTGACCCCCGACCAGCGGGGTTCATCGGAAGGGAAATGGGATTTTATAAGACCGGATATTTTTCAGGCGATAGGGGTAATGAGTTTTGCCTTTGTTTGCCACCACAATAGTTTTATGATATTTAGTTCCCTAAAGAAGCCCACTCTCAATCGCTACTCCCGTGTGATACATCTGAGCACCACCTTATCTGCCGCGGTTTGTCTATTGTTGGCCTCGGTAGGCTACCTCAATTTTACGGACAAGACACGGGGTAACATCCTCAACAATTTCCCCGATAACAATTTATTGATCAACATTGCACGTTTTTGTTTCGGGTTTAACATGATCACGACGTTTCCCATGGAAACATTCGTGGCTCGAGAAGTGGTCGAAGGATACGTGGCATACTATGGTAACCATGGCCCCAAGGATTCTACGAAAGCCGGGGAAGGCGGTGTCTATTATCCCCTGGATACAGTGGTACATGCCGAACACCATATGACTGATCTCCATCTAAACGACACCCCTACGACGGATGCTTCATACAGTTCGACAAGTACCGTAAACGCCCACGAAAGCCAGGGTGACTGGGCCGCCCACGACACCGTTGGTTCCCCCGTTGCTCCCTTTTCGCTGGTACGACATGTGGTGGTTACAGCGGTCATGACATTGGTCACCCTGGTAATTGCCCTTAGCGTATGCGATTTAGGTATTGTGATTGAATTGACTGGAGGTATATCGGCCACGGCTTTGGCCTTTATCCTTCCCGCGGGGTGTCATTTGAAATTGTCCTCAGGACCACGGTTTACCTGGTCAAAACTCCCCCTTTGGGCATTGGTGGTTTTTGGTATGTGCGTATTGGTGTTGAGTCCCGCCTTGACCATCACTCGGTACATGAATTTAGACCCATCAGAGAAACAGGTGTGTTAGGTGAGCGAAACCTGGGTAATGGGCTTACTCCACTTTTTATATGTAACAGAGGCTTTAACATCCGCCATCATCAAAAAGTAACCGAAATTTTATTACTCTCTTCTTCACGTTATGCATGAAAAATAAAGGATTGATCTTGGGTAGATAGCAACCGGGTTGAGCGATGGTGTAGTGAGAGCTTGCTATCCAAGTGGTCGAAATCCGTCTTGTGTGGTTACCGTAGTGGACTCTGATATCTCCACCGGGTGACCCTTTTGCAGCTCATCCACAATGCTCAAGAGCAGTGCACGTAATTGTGGCAACTCTGTAGTGATAGTGTCCCATTTCACCAAAGCAGTAAATTTTGCAATATAAATCATAAATCATACTGGTATTTCGTTAGCTATCCCCCTTTCGGAATATTCTATTACGTCACGGTTTACACTCTCCAAGTAGAACAACTCAAACGCGTATATATGGACATACAACGGGGCAACTTACCAGATAAAGTAGCATTGATGGGATCACTCAGCTGTGCCCAGGATGCTTCAAACGCATGGGTAATCATCTCGTCATAATAGGCTATTCGGGGCCGACAAGTTTGGATTAAAACACGCATGGCCTGGGCAGCGCCAAGGTGAACCAACAGTAAATCTGGTGACCCCATTATAATGTCCTGAAGACGTTTGCAGCACTCTGCCAGCAGGGGTTTCAAGTACGCCACGGTAGACAAACCTAAAGCCCTTGCGTAAACAGCCACGTGTTCAAAAAGCAAAGGGAGGAGCCCAACGCGTTCTCCGTGGTAAAGAAAATTCTTGAGTATGCCGTCGTACACCACCTGCTCCATACTCTGGTACCATTTCTCCGACCGCGGGGTATGCATATAACTGATCCACTGGGGCAATTCCTGATACACCATGACTAGTAATTCCCGCGCCAGGGCTTCATCAGCGCGGTAAATTAGGCACTGGGTTAACGCATTGTAAAAGGCTAGAGTCAAACCTGAGCTCTTTAGGTGGGCCGTGTAACCCTGTTGGTCGTTGGCTAGCAGATCCCGACCGATAGCAACCCCCCACCATTTGTAATAGCAGTCGTAATCGTCCAACAAGGTGAGGGTCGCCGGAACGAATTGCATCATCTGTCCCTGCGTCCAGGGAACCGGGTAGTGTTTGGCACACCACGCTAGAATCAGCACGGTACCAGGGTGCTTCTTTTTCCAGGGCTGGTCCAGGTGAAATTGGATTCTTCGTTCTTCTTGGGTGCGTTGCTTAGGTTTCCCCGCATGTGGACGCGAAGTTTCCCAACGTGGGGTGGCCTGCGTAAAGTACGGTATGACATGGTGCCGAACCAGGTTATCGGCAAAATGTTTGGCTAACGTCCGGGATACAGTGTCCTGACTAGTGCTATCACACAAAACGGGAGTTTGCGTAGGTGGTGTCACGGTGGTCTCCGGCCGTATATCCACTGGGTTTGAGGCTATGGCCAAAAGGCACAGTGCACGCTGGGCTAAACTTTGTAAGGAAGGCGTATGCCAAGGGTAAACAACGGGACCGGGTGGACTGGCCAACGGGATAAGGCTTGCCAACCAACCCACCGTGGCCTCCTGAGGAAATGCAGTCGTTGTACTACGGGACTCATCGTATTGTTCCTCCAGGGTAGTGATCAGTAACGTTAACCTTTGCTCACAGAGCTGACGAAACGATGTGTATTCCGCTTCGGGAAGTTCTTCGGACGCATGGTCAAAGTAGCCTGCAAAGGAGGCGGGGAGTGTGCAACTGGTCCATTCCTTGTCTAGCATGTATATAGAAGTAAAATTTAATAGAGGGCGAGACGGAAGAATTAGCTAGTATACAGAGCGGAAACAGTTAAAATAATGTAAAAAATGTAGCGGAGGGGGGCACTTGTATCAATGACTAATCAATAGACCAAAGGAAATTGGAGGAGAAAGTGATTGGCTGAAGTTGAGTACAAGTTGACAAAGTCATATTCTACAGAAATGGGAGGGTGTCTAGAATACTTTTGCGTAGTGCTCTGTATCGAGAATAGTATATCAGCGCTGATGAAAAATTAGACAAACGAGTAGTGAAAAGGCTGCCCATTGAACACATAAAAAGCGCTACTTGATAGAATAAACCAGGGGGAGATGATAAAGCGTCTTTGACATGTTAGGCCATAAAGGACCATGATATATCGGTGGTTAAATCCCTCCCGTTGCAGCTTCGATCCCCGCTTTTTCCCACTCTTCATCTTCCTTGAGGTTGTCGGCCATGATAATGGTGGATATCAGTAGAAACTCCACAAACGCTGGTGACCAGTCTGGACCAGGATAGATGGTGATGCGTGCCGGCCCCTTGAAAAATCCCTTCTTGGTATACTCGGCCACTAAATGTTCCGTAGGGTTTAGACAAAACAACTGGTAATCGGATTTGAAGTGTTTAGCGCTTCGCCATTTGTACCGTTTTCCGTTGTACTGGAACTTGTAGCTGGTTTTACCGAGCATGGAACCCGTTTCCAGGGCCATCTGTTCCTGGTAAAGGCTACTTTCGAATGCCAGGCCAGAGGACAAGCCGGCACCTTTGGCTTTCCATACGATGGTGCTGTCGCCCAACCGTCGGAGTCGCTTCCTTTCGAAAATGGATCCCCGTTCTAGGACGTACAGTGGACGTTGTTGGTCCAATCCGATATATTTGGCCGTTTTTAACCAGCCATTTTGGTTCACGACGTACTGGACGGGTGGACACTGCATGGGTATCAAGTAGTTTGCGAATGAAACGAAAAGGGATAAATGGAGATATGGTGGTTTCCTTGTGGAATACGAGGTTCGCTAACCTGTGCACTGCGGAGTAAGCTAAAGTTGGGGCGTCTCTGTGTAATAGAAAGATGTAGCAAGCGACGGAACCAAGACTACCCACGGATTATATATCACCAGATGTGGTAAACGACCATGCTTTCGGTGCCTAGACCGTAACCGAAAACAGCGGTCTGATAGGTCAAAATTTTACAAGTATCGACTTGGCAATAACGTGGACCAATCTAAAGTGGTTTGTACTGGCTTAAAAACCTTGGCGGATAGTGTGCGAGGTGTGACCGAAACAATACTGATTCAGTTTCGCAAGAGAACTTCTCCACATAGCCCACATGACGCGGTACCACGCTTTTCGATATCAGAAAATGGAAATAGTCCATTGGAAAATACATCATCCCGCGCTTAACTTCTCACACTGAATACTGGTTCTTCACATTGGCACTTGGGCCATATTTTCCGAAAAGAAAAAACAGCTGAACAGGTCATCTGAATTTTAAGTACACCTTTGTGATAGATTCTCATCGCGTATGGAATCTTCCGTCCCCTGAACTACGCCATGCAAGACTTGAGTTTTCATCTTTACAGTAGTGACCCGAAACCACTGATTGTCAATACTATACCGTGGGTTCATCAAGGTTTTAAAAAAGCAATAGTCGTGATTATTATTTATAAATTTCTTGGCGCTAATAGATTTCTGAACAATAGGCAATTACCGTTTGCCAATAAAATTAATACCCCCATAGTGCTGATTTTATCACTTGGTATTGGCATCTTTAGCCCGGTGGAATTGGTGGTTAAATTTTTAGATAAAGCCAGAAAAAGATTGGAGGGACACGCAACTCTTAAACTACACTTCTCACTACCCTTGTAGTCAGGTGATCAAAAGAGTGACAATGGGATGGATGAGCGATATGCCCCACTCAAATTTACCATAGAGCGCATCTCCGATGACGCGGAGAGCAGTATAAAAAAACTTTGGAGTACCTGGCTCATTATCAACTGTATGGAGCTTACTTACTCCTTTGCCCCAACCCGATGGACCAATTCTAACGCGTCAAACGTCATCGGAGGGTGGGAAACGCACCTAAAAAGTGTTAAGTACAAGTTAAGACATGCCAGCCACTTGTTGGGCAGTATTTTCGGTACAGAAAAATTATATTTTTTTTCAACAGGCCCACCAGCTCCTACCACTGCGACAATTGTTCCATTAGGTTTTAGATTCAGTCCAGGTGCTTCGCCCGATCTCCCCCATTTCACAACGCTATCCTCATCACTGTCAAGCGTACTCATTTTCTACCCCCTCCCAAGTTTAGCTTACAGAGTCCAATCCCAGGACAACCGTACATACGCCGGTGACTCTATAATTTGACATTAATTTATCTAGTCGATCTGTCATGTTTCGTTTCCCAGGGGGTCACCTACAAGGGTTATGGATCCGGCCAACTGTTCGTAAGATCCACCACTCGGTGACTCGCCGTAGCTGGTCAGAGGCGGTTTCCAAGGCGGAGACACTTGTGCAGGACAAATCCGGAGATACTACTAGAACTACCGCTACCTCCACTGATATCCGTAAAATAGCGACCAATCAATTGTCGCACCTTACCCAGAATCTTCACCGACTGGTGGAAAGTGAACACCCAATGCTATCCACCATGAGTCAGTATTACTTTCAACCCAATTCCGGCAAGCACTTTCGTCCTCTGGTGGTGCTGTTAATGAGCATGGCCACCAGCATGGCCCCCAAGGCCCACCGTGTGAATACCACTCTTGATTATTACGAAGAAATCGACCACACAGTTTCGACGCTCTTCCAAAATACCTATTATACGACCCATTATCAGCACTCTCCTAAACCATGTACGTCGTTTTATGAGCACCGGGAACAGCCTTCTAGGAATTCCCCACCATTGCCGTTGGATAGGTCTTCCCCCGCTTACGATCAGGTATACGCGACAACCACCAGTCCCAATACCGAGTGCCAGATCTTGCCAAGTCAACGTCGCTTATCGGAAATTGTAGAACTCATGCACACCGCCACGCTGCTCCACGACGATGTCATCGATGATGCCCAAATGCGCCGTAATCAGCCCTGTGCCCACCTTCATTTTGGCAACAAGATGGCCATTTTAGTGGGTGACTTTTTGATTGCTCGTGCTTGCTGTGCGTTGACTCGGTTGCGTCATAATGAGGTGACTGAACTTTTGGCTACGGTGATTTCCGATCTTACGGAAGGAGAAGTCATGCAATTAAAAAATACCGACAAGGAAGCCATTGTCAATCGCGAGCAATTAGCCACCGGCCAGGCCTTTTTCTTTAACACCACTTCAACCACAACGCCGAGTACCACACCGGAATCGACCCCCTCGTCGTCATTACCCGCACCACCGGATGCCGATACGTTTGCGTATTACTTGCAGAAATCTTACCTCAAGACGGCCTCGTTTATTGCCAAAAGCTGCCGGGCTGCCGCTCTTCTAGGCGGTTGCACTCCCGTAGTGGCCGACCACGCCTTTTTATACGGCAAACATCTCGGGTTAGCATTTCAACTAGTGGACGATCTCTTGGATTTTACCGTATCCCAATCGCAACTGGGGAAACCCGTGGGGGCCGATTTACAGCTTGGATTAGCGACCGCCCCGGTACTGTACGCCTGGCAAGAATTCCCAGAGCTGGGGCGGCTTGTACAGCGCAAATTTTCCCAGGCTGGAGACACCCAGCAGGCTTGGGACCTCGTGCATCGCTCCCAGGGCCTTAGCAAAACATTTGATTTGGCCCGTGGGCATTGCGATAGCGCGGTTCAGGCTCTAATGGAACTGCCCGATTCACCTGCCCGTGAGGCTTTGGTGGATTTAACAAATAATGTGCTCAATCGTAAGAAATAATCATTCTTTCAAGCATCCCCTCTTTTTTTTCCAAAATGGACTGGAGTGTATTTTTACGCACCGACGTTGGCCTGCCTCAAAATGTATAGACTTCAACTTTTGATAATCTGTGAGAGCTTTTTCTTCCAAATACATTTTTTCCGCAGCTTGCCTGTGCCTATGTTATCCATTGCATAAAATTTACGTAAACCTGGATTACCATAAACGTGTCAGTATTGATTTTTTATTAGATACCAGTTGGAAGTCCTTCCTAAGAGCCTCACGTCGCCTTCTAGATGTATCAGCCAATGTTATGCAAGCTTGAGTTCACAGCTTCCATGGTAGAAATGTATACCGATATTTATATTTACCCTTGATTGGCGACTAGCTGCTATTCTTGACTGTTTATTCTGCAGCTCAGAGGAATACCAAGAACCATGTCATTAAATTTTATACTCACATTTTTCAATATCCAATAGCACTCCCATCCCCATTTTATTGGAGCAATCTCTTCTCGAAAGAATGGCATAAAAGCGGAGGTGCTATAAAATATCAAGACTCCACTTTCGTTGCGAGTATTCTTTGAACGAGCGATGGGCTTGTGTAACGTCCGTGGCTAATCAATGGCCCACCACATGGGTTACACCGTTGCGCGTAGGGAAGTCCAGCATTGGCTCGGCACCCAGAATATCCTAATGGCATATTTTTAAGCATTTTCTCGAGGGTAAGTACCTGCTGTTGTTATTTTTTCTTTTCTTTTCGCTTCAATGAATCGGGATATTTTTTAATTAAAAAGGGAGCTATCTCCCTACCCTCTTTACTATTGCACTCTTCTCAGCCGATTCCGGAGATTTTCACTACTCCATGACTATTTTTTCTGGTTATTTTTTTACACCCTCTTGCCCCGCTAGTATCAATACTTCTTGAATATCTCCTCCTTTTTTTCCAAGGCCACTCGCTACGCAAATTTTCCCGATGGTGAAAGTTCTCCCGGTCTTTGCGATACTCGCCCTGTCCCTCAGCATGAACGCCAGAGGCCAGGGTGAATCGAGTAGCTCCCCCGAAAGTTCTTCCTACCCTATTCCTCCACTACGTTCGTTCCGTTTTCTAAACCACAGTGCTCCGTTTCTCGTGGATTTTCGGGTAGATACCCTTGGTGTAGTACAAGCCACTGAAATAGACAGCCTTGTGGCTTTAGGAGAGGATCCTAATATTTCACAGTATCCTGACATGCAGTTGTTTTACACTGCTGGGGCGATCAAGGTTAGTGAAATAGTATTGCACGGGTTTAGTTTAAGGTCATTCTTGCGTCAGCGGGTCGACAGTTAATAAGTGGTACTAAGTGTGGTAACAGTACAAGTGTACTTCCTTGTGGATACAATACCCATATCATAAGTGCGTGGCCGGTCATGATCGCACTTTATCAGTGGTGGTGAAAGAAATACAATAGCTAACTACGCCAAATTGTGGAATGGATGTCAACTTTTCTTTTTTTATTACCGTAGTTTCTCAACGATGACTATATGCTTTGGGTAGACTATAGTGGCCAAGCTAGTACTAGTCTGCACGTTGGAGAGTATACGAATGTAGTATCCAACGAAGATTCGGTTACGGCCTTGACACAGACAGACTCAAAGGCCTTGCAAGCGATGCTTCTGTTACAGGCCAGGAGTGAATGGATCGGGAAGGAGGAATGGCTACGTATCGCGTCGAATTCCATCAATGAGTTGGTGGAGGATGCTGCTGTGCTTCAAGAAGAATATCCATTTTCTCAGAATAAGCTCAATGTCCTCCACCTCGCAAGCCAACTTGATCATTATCCTCAAGGCCATCCCTATAATCAGTACAGCCAGTATTTGGAACAAATATACGAGAAGTACGACACTTTGGTATCAGTGATGGACGTATTCTACCCAGAGGAAAAGAAAGCCGTGGTCGAAGCTTTTGAAAAGCAGTCCGCTAATGGGGTTCTCGAAACCCTGAAGTTTATAAATACCGAGTGGAAAAAGCGATTGGCGCTGGTCCAAAAGGCAAAGGAGAGACTAGGGAATTTCGATGCCACCTGGATCAATTATGGCGACCTTAGTGACAATGAGGTGTTCCTCCTTTTCCCGATGTTGTATAGCACCGGTATCGTTAGCAAGGAAAATCTTGCCCATTTTATCGGAGCACTCGCTGCGGCTATTGGAGAAGGTCCTGATTATCAAGATAGTGTTGCCCTTACGGCCCAGGTGAAGGTGTTCCAGGAACAAACCATACCAGTATTTATCCTGTGGTATATTTCTCAATATGGATTCTACGAGGGTAATAAGTTTGCGATTGACTTTGTCAATAGCATGGGTAAAT
Organism: Dispira parvispora; assembly: GCA_027577015.1. Lineage (NCBI taxonomy): Eukaryota > Fungi > Kickxellomycota > Dimargaritomycetes > Dimargaritales > Dimargaritaceae > Dispira > Dispira parvispora. Next base: position 15,731 of record JANBPY010000140.1, read on the forward strand.
CCAGGACTCCTAACCGCAAACCATCGTATTATTGGAAACGCCAATACATGTTATTCGTCAAGTCAGTCCAGTTCACCGTTGAACAGGGAGGCGCTAGTCCCCAGAATCCAGATTTCCAGGTCACTGATCCCGTGTTTAATATGGTTAAGTACTATGGTCAACTGTACCGGCTGGTCGAGAACAGATATACTGGCCGGCTAGAGTTGCAGTTGAAGATTCCTGTAGAGTATTACCAAAGTGTTGGTGTTTGGGCGAACTACCTCCAACAGGCAATGAGTTCATACACTGCCTGAGGAACCCTTTTAGAAAATGGTCATTTATCTTTATTTTTTATCATGGTAATGGTTAGAGAAATCTTGAGTTTATTGACTAAATTCATTGATTAAAGTAAAAACCCACACTGTTGATAATAGTGGCACCTCGATTTAATTTGAGGTGATAATAAAATGTTAGAACTTGGGTAAACGATAAGTGTATAAACTTGAGTAAACTTTAATAAACTATATATGTAAGCGTGTAAACTA
>JANBPY010000141.1:0-16227 GCA_027577015.1 Dispira parvispora
GCCAGGTACATGGTTTGGCACACGTCGGTATTTCGCAATGACGACAAAAACAAGTTGAGATAATCCGGGTCGTCCACCTGAGTAACAAAGTCCTCCACGTGGGCCATAAACTGCTCCGGTTGGTAGTCCACCAGGATGTTCATGTCAATGCGGTGCTTACGACATAAGAGGAACGCCTCTCGGTAACGGCACTGGGTGATATGATGCCGAATGCGTTCCAGTACCAAGGCACGTGGGTGAATGGTTTCCAAATTTCCTCGTGGCATTTGCAGCACTACCGCCGTGTCGTTGTTGGTCACGCACACAATATGAGACCCCCGCTCCACTCGGCGACGACCGATGGGGTCAAATTCCGTCGTGGGGAGTTTGGCCAAACGGACCATTTCCTCCTCGGCCAAAAATCGGGGTAGGAGCCGTAGTTGATGGTCAGCGGTGGTAAACAGTATAAAATGGTCGTTTACGAAAAATGATGTACAGTGGGCAGACAACAATTGTCCGTCCAGGTGCAAGCGGTGACGTTCGGAGCGAGCCACCAAAACCGCATGCGGGCCCGTGGTTTCATCCATAATAGTATCCAGTGTAGGATGGGGTTGGACAGTAGTTTCTCCGATGGTTAGCCATGCTACCCAGGGGCAGGCTTCAGGTAACTGTCCCACTTGTTGTAGAGAACCAATCTCAACCTGCAGATCATTATGTTCCAATGGAATTTCGTACACAGTGCCAGACATTGTTTCCAAAAACACCCGGTTGGTCTCCGAGGCCATGCCTAACCGTAGACCCACTGTAGTTACATTGGCATCCACAGCATCCGTTAGTGGCTTTTCTACCCACGCCTGCCATTTCCAGTGGGGTTGGTCGCCCGAATCTATCGACGACTGTAGTTGGGCAACGAGAATCACATCTTGGTTCGCTAGTTGGTCATGCGCCAAAAATACCAGGGTTTCTGGATGCGGGTAGACCATTTGACGCAATGTGAGACCTGTACGCGGGGCCACAACCGTGCCCAATTCCACAAGCTGAGTAGTGGGCGTTTGTTCCCCTTGGGTAAATCCGTACAGGGTCACAGGTGCCTGTTGGTCGTGATGCAGCACAGCAAACGCATTACTCAATACATTCTCCCTGCCCACGGCTGAATCATGGTGCAAAAAGGCGATGGTTTGAATAGGTGCGGTGACTGTTGCGGTAGCGTAGCACATGGGTGGAGGCACATTGGCTACTTTAAAGGGCGTCAGCTTGAGCTCAGAGCCATCCACCACACCGGCCACCGATAGACTCTGGGGGAGCCGTGAGTAACCAAAAAAATAGTCCCATGCGTACTGGTACCGGTTATAAGTATTGCCAGTGACCCAGTGTAACAGCAGCGGCTGTTCCGGATCCCACGTCATGGCTACCAGGGGATCCTTGGCGTCAGCCGATTCGATTTGCTGTTTGAGGTACCAATGGTAGTTGCGATCGGTCCAGAGCTGAACGTATACCCGTTCACCCTGTTCGAGTACCACCGCTAGAACAGTAGAGTCGCAATTCCATTGTAGGGATCGCACCACGGTGCCGTGGGGTTCCCGCAGAGTAAATTCGCCGTGCCGAAGACCGTTCCGTTCCCAGAAAATCACGTCATGGCGGTGGGGTAACTGCTCCGTAGTGGCGATCAGGGATCCACTGGGTTTCCAACACAGCGGTTGTTCTAAGCAGTCCACAGATTCGCTGGTACTTAACAAAAGGCCCTCCCGGGAGTAGACACGTAACATACGGCACGAGACTTGGTCCTCGGGTTCTACTGCTGAGCACACAAAATAAGTACCATCCCCACGCCATGCGATACGGGGAAGTCGGTCATCCGTTGCGGAAAGATGTCGGCCACTCAGGTCACGCTTGACTTGTGCGGCTTGTTTCCCGGCTGACCCATGGAATTGGGTTTCCTTTTTACCCCACCCAACAGAAACGCTGGCATCGTGTCCCTGGTTTTCGGCATGAATAGGAAATTCCGCCAATACGTCAAACTCCTTGGTCATCAAAATCAGATTATGACGACCCGTCACCACCACCAGTACTTCTTCATCAGGACTCCAGGCCGTGGACAATATCCCGTCGTCCACGGTGCCTACCAAGTCGAGGTGGTCCAACCAACCGTCAACCCCGACATTCCCCTGAGTGGTAGAAATATCTCGTATCAGAAAAATGTCACCGTTACTAAAGGCTAAATACACCGCGTCCAGCTCAATCAGATACTGGAATCCTGTCAGTGTCACTTCCAAACTCACCGGTAACGCCACCAGTACTTCCAAAGTTGCATCGGGGAAATCGGGACCCAACCTTACTCGGGCCAACACTGGTGCCTGGTCGTTTGACGGGTACACGAGATGGTAAGTCCATTGGTTGGCGCTGTCCACGCAAACGGGGGCACAGGGTGTAAATCGGTGCTCCAACGGGTGGGCCTGTGAAAGTTCCGCTAAGGTCAGGTTCGCCAAGGCGTCAGCCGGATCCCCAGCCGATTCAGGGGATACCGAGCTGTGAAAATGATGAGTTTGCTCGGTGAGCAACGTAAGATTCCGCATGATTCAATGTTAGGAGGATGTTTGTTTGGGAACTGAGAATACAACTAGGATATTTTTTGACAAATGGGAAAGGATAAGTAAGCCAAAGTAGAAGATCGGCAAAAAATAATGACCTAAAGCATGGTAAACACAGGCAACTGATACGCGGAGGAGGAAGTGGCGTTGAACATTTTTTTGTCGCCCAAAAAGTTGCCGAACTCGCCGCAGAGAACACACATACAACCAACGAGCGGGCTATAGCGGAAAATGTTACACTATTCCCCACTGGTACCACTCACCTTACTTTACCTCTTTCACCCCCACACCCCACAGACGAATATGATTGAAGGGCATTAGTACCAGTTTCTATATCCGAAGGTGGCAATACAATTTTTTTTAAAAAAAAGAAGAGCTATTGAACAATTGGCGCTTCATTAATATTTTCTACCAAGGCAGAAACCTGACTTGGCAGAAGCAGAATCTCCCTCGCCTTTCCGCCCTTTTATCGATGTAGCAGATAGATTGGAAGGTGGACGGAGCACTATGTTTTCAGTGGTCTTATGGCTATAGAGTATTCGAGGCCCAGCATCCCCTATCTGCTCCTTGTGATAAGTATTACGCAGATATTCAAGAGAAAAATTATGCATTGGGTGCAGTAACACTATGGCTCTTGTGGAGATGTACTCAAGTTTTGCACACAGTTGTATTTCAGGAAAGCCCTGATGGGAACAGGGGCTAAACTACGATAACTTCATTTTGACATACGGTCATTTTTATTGGAACAATAATTGTTACTCAAGGGTAGTTATGAATTCTTGTCCCTTACCGTGGCATCTACCGTGGAAAGGGAGAAACATGAGGTGAGAGGCAGCTGTCGCTATTTCCACCGTCCGTATTAATAAACATATTCATAAAAAAACTTAACCTGTAAAGCCCTGGACCATGCAATAGAATTCACCACACATGAATTTATGTTGGTTGCCTTGGAGATATACACAATTCGATTTTTTTCAAGGGACCCTACATTTCATTCGTTCTAGTCCCGGCACGATGCGCTAAATGCCAGTAGAAATGCCCTGAGTTTCTTCATTTTCCAAATTCCAAGTGTTGAAAAGCTAGTTATTAATAACTTTGTACACTAGTATCATCTGAAGCAAAGGTTAGCCTGCGCCACTCGCATTACTTATGTTGGCCTCCAGCTATCGGGCTGCATATCAGATGCTTTTTCAATAAAGCACTACTAATTATTGAAAATAGTATAACTAGGGAAAGGACGGGTGTACAGGAAACTGGGGGGAGATTTTTCATGCCCCGAGTATTGGATGCGCACTCAAGTGGTCTCCGGAAGTGCGTATCACACCAGCCCTTCACCATGTACATGTGTAACAAATGTGTAGCCTTGAACTTTGAGCATAACGACCATACCCCAGAGGAGAATTGATAGTCGTAGCCAACGCAGTTCTTGTACTGCCGGGGAATCGGCATAAAAAAAAGCAACTGGTCCCGGTCCATTAGGAATTCGGTGTTATCACCCCATGGTACCTCCGCCAAGGACATGTACGACACAAGGGAAGGCCTGGCCATGGATAATTATTGGTGACCAATGTTGGACAGAATGAGAATGTATCACCTTAAAATATCGCACAAGTGTCGTATACGAACCAAGCTCCAAAAAAGTAAACAAATCAACGCTTGGATAGTCGTGGCTGGTCTAAACTTTGGTGTATCTAGTCAAAAATATGGGGAGGGAAGGGAGGTGAAATCCCACTGTTCCGTCAACCGGCCTGCCTCCCTTGCTTCGAGGCTAAAAAGGCCAATTATTTCTCCAGAGTTGTGGCACCATTCCTATATAATGGTGGCCATATCACGTCGTTTTGCACCTTTCCATCGACGATGTTACTCATAGTAGACAGACCACCCCACTTTTACTGTTGTGATTAAAGCCTAAAGCAACGGAACGCACCCCAACCTCACCAACCATTCCCTGGGTTTATTTTTATTTTCCTTTTTTTTGTGACTATTTGCTTTACATCACTTTTGACAAGGGTGTATCGCAAATCATCAATTCTCGCTACAGCGTACCGAACAGCGTTTCTATACCGCCCATTTTGCTGCTACTGCCTCGCGTACTGTTTGTATTCCTACGACAATATATCAGTACCTTTATTAGACTATCCACATTGAAACCAAGGTTTTCGGAATATTTACTGCTTCGTTCACAGTCCAAGGCTAAGTAAGATGCGACTTCTAGTGGATATTCTTTTGCCAGTGCTTCTGGCAAACTACTTGCCCCAATGCGTGGCCCACATGCCATTGGCAGGTGCCCGAATAAGTGTAGATTCGAACGGTTTGGTCGAATCCTTTCCTCCCGAATCGATTACTACGTATGCTGCAGCTAGTAATGGGGATTTTGAAGGGTTTCGTTCGCTGGCAGAAGGTGGCCAATTGACACTGCCCCAATACTTGGCTGAGAGTGGTCTCCAGGACAATCAGTACCAAATTGCTAACACGTTGGAGCACACCAATAGCGGTATGCGCACGCATTATGTGGATTTAGTCCACAACGGCCAAAGGGTCTATAATAGTCGAATGGTGATTACGACGGATTCCTCCGACAACGTAGTATCCGGTGACCGACTGAATACCATGAAAACTTGGAAACCCCAGTCAGGTATGTGCGGAGTTCCCTCACGGTCGGCCGAAATAGAACCTGATATCAACCAATTGACACAGACGTTGACAAATTTTTTAACTGTCGAAGAATCCGGAGAAAATGGCGATAATATGGGGCTTAGAGATTCCACCAACTCTTCCTGGAGTGCGGACACAATTCAGTTCGCCGGATACGTGTACTTTGCCATAGACGTGTACACTATCATTGAAGGAATGCAGTGGGTTTCAACCGTTGGCGACAGTGTACTGGACATTATTACCGATCGACGGGGAGAAAAGTTGTGGCAGATGGATAACTTGGCCAAAAGCGTTGGATCATCTCAGGGCTATGGGTACAATGTAATGAGTCCGCAAATGAGAGGAGATATCACCACCAACATAATGCAAGGGCCAGTCAATCCAAAAGCATCTCCCTATGGCTGGCATAGTAAACCGAGTGCTACTATGGGAAATAACGTCATTCTTGTTGACCCCCGTAATGGAAATGCCACAATTTCGATTCAGCCCAATGCTAAGGGTATCTTTGACTACCCCGTAGATGTAACCAAACAGCCCCAGCAATATCAACAAGCCACGGCGGTGAACGTGTTCTTTTGGGTAAATCATTTCCACGATGTTATGTACCAATACGGGTTCGACGTGAATGCCGGAAATTTCCAGGAGAGCGACCCTAATGGTGGCAAAGGTACGGGAGATCCCATCGTAGTCAACATCCAAAAGACAGATAAATTTAACAACGCCAATTTCGTGACTCATGTTGATGGAAAAAAATCCGTGCTTAACCTATACCTGTGGAACAAGAATACTCCCTACCGAGACGGGGGTTTGTGCGTAGATATTGTGATCCACGAAGTAACCCATGGTGTCACCTCGCGGCTGGTGGGCGGTCCTGATGTTACGGGCTGTTTATCCTCCTCTATTTCCTCAGGTGTGGCCGAAGGTTGGAGCGACATCGTGGCCTTGATTTTCAAAATTGGGGTACAAAATAACCGAAACCAAGAATACGGCATTGGCGAGTGGGCTTCCAATTCCAAGTCAGTACGTAAATACACCTATACCAGCAATGAAAAGGTCAATCCGCTCAAGTTTGGTGACTTGGCCAAAGCAGAAAACCAAAAGCCGCACACAATCGGATTGGTTTGGGCCACCATTCTGTACGAAGTGATGTGGAACTTTAATGACATGTTGGGTATCAGCGATAACCTCTTTGAATCGGCCGGAAGAACCGGCAATACCCTCTTTCTACGCACGTTGGTTGAAGGGTGGCAAAAACAATCTTGCAATCCCACCATTTTTAATGCACGCGACAGATTTTTGCAGGTGCTCAAATATCAGAGGTTAGATCAAGAGTACTGTGCCGCGTGGGACGGGTTTGCCAAGCGTGGTATGGGTGTAAGCGCTGTTCAGCAGTATGGAAATCGCTATGAAAATCACTACGACGTTCCCCAGGAATGCAAAAGACGCCAGCGCTGAGCAGCAAAAGCAATGCTAGAACTCGGAGGGTTTGAGGCAATAGACTTGATTGTTAGATATCATCCTTGATTTTATTTTCCAATATATAATAAAATTTGCATTTCTTTTAACCATGCACGCTGGTCACGGATTATCAGGATGGGTTTTACGATAGTGATAATCGCCAGTCCCTGACTAATTGCCACTTCATTAAACTAGACCGATATACCTTTGGTTCTACTGGCCCTGCTATCCACTTATTTGTGGATTCTAACATTTCCCCCCTCGGCACAACAAATATAGTTAGACACGAGCGAATACAAGTTTAAAACTGGGTAGTACAATACTTTATTGAAATTATACAACAAACTAATGCTACTCTACCATGGTTCCACAAAGGGCGGCCACAGGCATCGTTGAAAAATGTGGAAATTTTTATTTTTATTTTCCCTTTGAATAGGAGAGGGGAGATTGCCGTTTTCTAAACACCCTTTACAACTTGACGGTCTTGAGACCATCCTTCAAGAAAGTAATATAAGGAGTGACACCATCCTCACGGTAGTTGAGCAGACCCACCATACCGTCAGGGTTCATCGAAGCGCCAGTGTAGAAATCATAGTCCTTGAAGTTAGCCACTACTTTCTTGACAAAGCCGGTTGCCTTGGCTTCAAAGTTGGCCACACGCTCGGGGTTGGTTTCCTGGAGCTTAGCCTTCAGGGCCTTGAGGTAACCCTTCATGTAGGTAAGGAAATCCTTTTTGCCAAACACGGTGGACTCCAAACGGAACGAGTGCACAACGTTGTTGACCTGTTCGGAATCTTCGTCCATCGCTTCCTCCTCGCCGGCTTCGGCCGAGGGATTGGCACCAATGTCCACCTCGGCGCCCTTCTTGACAATCACGTTTTGGCAGTCGACTTCCAAAAGAAAATCGTCCACAATGGTGATGGGGTAGGCGTCACTGACCATCTCGTCCCCGGTGATGATATCTTCGTAGAGAAGCATGGTGGTTTAGTAGTCGTACTGTAAAAGTGCTAAAGTGAGGGTGAAATCAAAAGGATTCGACTAAAAATCAGTCAACGTCTAGGAACTACAAGAGTAGAGCTAATACAAAAAAAACAGTTAATAAAAAGAAAGCAGTGCAAGCCGACAATAGGCAACGTTTTGTTAGAGGGGGAAAGGGTACTCTGGCTCACTCGAAAAAAAAAAAATCAACAGCACAGCGGCGAGTTTTTTTTTTCCACAAGGATGCGTGCACATTCGACTGATGAGTGGGATAAATAAAAAGATTCCCATGGTGATTGGCCAAGGTAAAGTTCGGTTCTTCGTATTGATTGGTTGAACGCCCTTAATATAGTGTTTGGAAAAAAAAAAGGCGGAGGAACGAGCTATGGGCCATCCCATCCCATCCCCACTGTGATTCGTTTGAATTTGCTGAAAAGTGACAACTCACTCCACGCCAATACATACTACAATAGATGACATCTAAGCCCCACCATGTTAATACGCCTACCCCAACATTACAAGGAATAATTATTCAAAAGTTAGTTTAATCTCAACTTTTTTTATTAAAAAAAAACATTGAACCCAAGATACGAGTGGACCAAAACGGTTAACGCCGCCCGGCTTTCGCTTGTTTACGTTTAATCGGATCCATGATGCTCTTACGCAGCCGGATTGACTTGGGCGTCACTTCAATCACTTCGTCTTCTGAAACATACGAGATAACCTCTTCCAATCCCATGGGTTTCACGGGGGTCAGACGAATGGCATCCTCTTTACCAGAGGCCCGGTGGTTCGTGACCTGCTTCGCCCGAGTAGGGTTAACCTCTAATTCGGCACCGTCGCGGTTGTATTCCCCAACGATCATCCCCACGTACACCTTTTCTCCCGGCACCACAAACAGTTTCCCTCGGGCTTCGACGGTATTCAGTGCGTAGGAGGTGGTAGTCCCATGCGCCATGGATACCAGGGAAGGCTTTCGATCGCGGTTCAACGGTCCCTTGTAGGGCGCGTATTTTAGAAAGACGTGGTTCAGCACTCCTTCACCACGGGTGTCATTTTTAAATTCCGCAGCGTAACCAAGCAATCCGCGGGTAGGGCATTCGAATACCAATCGGGTTTTATCCCCAAATTCACCAAAATGCTTCATTTCAGCCTTACGTTGGCTCATTTTATCAATAACGGTACCACTGAATTCTGCGGCTACATCGATGGTCACGTCTTCAATGGGCTCCAACTGATGGCCCGTGTTAGGATCCTTGCTGAACAGCACCTTGGGTGGAGAGATGGATAGTTCGAACCCTTCGCGACGCATGGATTCGATCAAGATACCCAATTGCAGTTCTCCACGACCGCGGACTTCAAAAGATTCCTTGTTGGCAGCTTCCACTACCTTGAGCGCCACGTTATTCGAGGCTTCAAACATCAGACGGTCCCGGATCATGTTGGAAGTTAACTGAGTGCCTTCCTGGCCCCCTAGGGGGGAATCATTGACGCTAAAGGTCATGCTGATGGTAGGCGGGTCTATTGGGATAAATGGTAGTGGTTCGGTCACGTCGGGATGACACAAAGTGGAGTTCACTCCAGCAGTTTGCACTCCCGCTAATGTAACGATTTCTCCCGCTCCGGCTTGTTCGATGGTGATTTGTTCCATACCAGCTCGAACAAACATTTTACTCACCCGGTTGTTGTCGGTGGTGGCGCCCGATTCCGGATCAAGGGCTTTCAAAGGGTCGTTGATGGCCACGGTGCCCGTAAGGATCCGTCCTACGAAACATTTACCGAGGTAAGGGTTAGAATCCAGTTGGGTGACTAACATGGAAAAGGGAGCATCACGGTTGGCCTGCGGTGGGGCCACATGGTCCAAAATCACGTCCAGTAATGGAGTCATATCCTTTACTGACTCGGCGGCATTCTCACTCGCCACCGCGGCCATGCACTCCTCGCGAGACGTGGTAGCCCACCCATGTTTGGCCGAAGCAAACACCATGGGGTACTCCAGTTGCTCATCATTAGCCCCCAGATTCATAAAGAGGTCCATAATTTCATTGTCCACTTCATCGATCCGTGACGTGGGTCGATCGGTCTTGTTGAATACCACCAACGGCCGCAAGTTTTGCTGTAGGGCCTTGTTGAGTACAAACTTGGTCTGGGTCATGACGCCTTCTGTAGCATCCACCAAAAGTACTACCCCGTCCACCATCGATAACACCCGTTCTACTTCTCCCCCGAAATCGGCATGCCCTGGTGTGTCCACGATGTTGATCTTGTGTCCACGGTAAAGGATTGAAGTGACTTTGGACAGAATGGTAATACCACGTTCACGTTCCAAAGCGTTAGAATCCATCAAGCGGTCTATTTGGTTATTTACCAGAGTGTCCGACTGACGAAGTAAACAGTCCACCAATGTAGTTTTACCGTGGTCGACGTGGGCAATAATGGCAATATTCCTGATACGTGATACGGGTGCCATAGAGGTGAGTGACGTTAATTCATCGTCGACCTGCGTGCTAAACGCTCGTTGTGGGTAAAGGCTATGTGTGGGTTGCCTATTCCACCGAGGCCAGCTCGGGCACGCCCTGGGGATCCCTTGGTTACATGGACCGGCTAGGGCACAAGTTCGGGCTAGTCCTGACAGGGAGCGAGTGTGGTGACCTAATCCCATGGGGTGGGTAGCCTGGTGGGTACTTTTTGTCAACGCGGACCAGTTGCCCCGAGCAATGGGGCGCTGTACGTATCTCGCCAAGTACATGCTGTCTAGGCGTGAGATAAACGGATATTAAGCGTTGAAGGAATGGGAATCCCAATGCGTTCTATCGCTGATCCCAGTAAAGTCTTTCTAAAAAATTAAAATGAAGATAATAAAAGGTGGGAGATTACTGCGCAATACGGACTACAAGGGCATTCGTCCAAATAGTATGCTTTTCAAAACGTCCCCAGGAAATAATACCTAAATCGTCAAGAAGCAAAAAAAAATCGATGGTATTTCGGTACCTGACATGGAAGAATTAACATTTCAGAGATTCTGTTGGGTAAATGTGGGGGCTTTAATTATTGGATTAGATATTATCCTATAATCTACCATCCCAATGGAAAAAAAAGATAATGGGAGATATTTTTGAGAGCTGACAAAGTTTGGTTGGCCTCACCTTCATCACTATGATTTGTTATAGGGGATTAAGAGTAGTGTCCCAATTGCGATTAAAACGTTAGGACTTTGTATAGGACCCATTCAGCTCTCAGATTTTTCGTTACATAGTCCGAAATATTCAACTTTTTAGATCATGCCATAGCTTCATTACCACTTTTTTCAACGATTGTTATTACCCAGTACCTTTTTATTTCACAAAAGCAAGTATAACTGACAGAGTCAATAAATCAAAAGGGTGGGGCAAGGTTACAGATTCAAAGCAATTATAAAAATGAAAAACCTTGCTGTCTAGTCTAGTTTTCAGTATTTTCCTTAGGTTGTTCCGGCTCTTCCAAGTTCTTTTGGTGTTGGTCCAAAGCAAAGACCAAAGACTGGGGAATCTGGTTAATGGTTTGGTGTAGAGCCTGCACTGGCCCAAAGATACCCGCCACGAGCTGAGAATGTAAAACGGCCCGATCGGGCAACGATACCATACGCTGAGTAAGCTGCAAATTAAGCAATTGTTCGTCAATTTTACCGCCAAGTAGCAACAATTTACGTTCTGTCCGTACGATATCCACCATCGATTTTAAAATATGCATCGCATCCAAAGTTTCTACATCGGTATTAGCCAAATCGGAAAACGGCATCTTCAACCGCTTAAAGTCCAAGTACATAATAGCCACGGGTCCGGTAAATAACGGCGTCAAATTTTCGAAAGCGGTCCCCCTCACCACCGCCTTCATCATGGCCGACCGTACCACCCCAATTTGCGCCAAGGGGTGACATTTTTCCTTGAGGGCACTGCGCAATGCGTTAAACTCGCCCACCGTAATGTTATTATTTTGCATAATCAGGTATACCGGCGACGTCAGTTGTTGTTCGTACATGTCCACAAGGAATTTTTTGCGATCGTTAAAGGGCTTGTTCAACGAGTTTGCCGTCTTTAGAGGTACGCGACGGGGGAGTAAAGAGGCACGGCCGGAGCTCTGGGCAACGGTTTCTGTGGCCAACCGTCCACCGGTGGCACTCAGCGTGCGCATGCTGGTGAGATTGATCAACTGCTGCATTCCCTTGCGGGATGGCAAAGCGAGTCGTTGGCCTAGAGCCCTTAGTGGTTGTAAGTGACCGATCAAAGCCATGGCTATACACAGTAGAGTGAGTATGTGACGTTGGTGGAGAGGGTGATGTATGACCAAAAATTGAATATTAGAAATGAGTGCAACCAAAGTGAAAAATGTACACAACCATTGAATCGAGTTGCAAACAAAGCCAGCAATGTGTCAATGAAAGGGTGGCAACCTTCAAGGTTTTATCTCACGTGATCCAAACGGAGATCTGGTCAATTTTGCAGGAATTGGCAATACCGAGCCACGCTTGATTTCTACACAATAATCTACCCTACAATGGTAACCCGGCCTAATATAATGTTATAGCTACACTCATTAGGAAAAACCCATAAAATTTTATTCTAAACCAGATGGAGCTGTGCACCTTCCTGGACACCTCACTGCGTATTAGAACTTGAGCTCTTTCCCACTGTCTTGGGCATCTTCTTTTTGCTTTCGTCAAAAATATCCGCTGGTTTGAAAACATGTGGGGCGATCTCCAAGAGCCATTTGGGCTGGATTTCCATCACCACCCTAATAAATTTTTGCGACGTGAGTACCAATTCATAGTATAATACCCAAGGAGGTTTATCCTCACGTAAGGAACTGCTGGGGTGTATCAGTACAGTGTCGTTACGTTTGACAATCCGGTAGTTATCCCCGGCACGTTGGCGTCGAGCTACATTGCCGAAAAATCCGGACAAGAGTGATTTGGCAATACCAGTAGTGTCGGCCGGGTTGGCGTTGGCTTCCAAGGGTACTTCGATCCGCTCCAGTAATCCTACGAGTTGGTCGCGGATATCACGGGCCTTCGCTAATGACCGATACTGGATAAAATTTTCATAACACCATTGCATGGAATAATCCGTATCAGACCACTGTTCCCACAAATTCAATAGGGTAAAATGGTCTCCACCGGGTCGTACTAGATTTTTGTGGGCTTGTTCAGCATGAATTTTTTTGTCCTTCGGGCGATAGAATAAAGCCCCATGTACTCCCAGTAACGCACAGATGGTAATTACCTCTTCGGAACAATGATACTTGCTCGAAGCCACCAAGGCTTTGGCGAGTTTAGGGTCCAACGGTAATTCGGCCATCTGACGTCCGGTTTTCGTTACTTCTCCTCGCACACTTAGCGCACCTAAATCATACAGTTGGGCTAGAGCATTTTTCACGGTTTCCACGGGTGGCGGATCAATATAATCAAACGTGACCAGATTATTAATACCCAAACTCATCAGTTGTAACACCACCATGCTTAGATTACTGCGTTGGATTTCCGGGATAGTGTGTTCGGGTAGTTCGTTTAAATACGCCCATTGGGTATACAACCGAAAACATTTACCAGGGCCCACTCTACCGGCCCGCCCAGCTCGTTGATTGGCCGCATTACGGGAACAGGGGGCTACCACCAGAGATTCCATTTCGGTACGGGGTTCATACGTTTTCATCTTGACGAATCCCGGGTCAATGACATAGACTACCCCATCAATGGTAATGGAGGTCTCGGCGATGTTGGTCGCTAGCACCACTTTACGGGCGTTTTCGGGTGTCGGTTCAAAAATTTTGGCCTGGAGTTCCGAAGGTAAATTCGCATAAATAGGGCAAATGATCAATTCTTTCATACGACTTCCTAGGGCCCGAATGGCCTGCTGTAAATGCTCCTGGGCGGTCTCGATTTCATCTTGGCCGGTTAAAAATACCAAAATATCACCCCGAGCTTGGGAAACATGAATTTGTAAAATGGTGGTCACGGCTGCTTGGAGGTAATTCGCCTCCGGGGCTTTGGTGTAGTAAATATCAACCGGGTAGGGCCGACCGGGAATTTTAAAAATAGGGGCGTCGTCAAAGTACTCGGAAAATTTCTGAGCGTCCATGGTAGCACTCGCGATAAGAACTTTGAGGTCTGGTCGATAGCGGGTAATGTCTTTTACCAAACCGAACAAGATGTCGGTGGAAAGGGTTCGTTCGTGGGCTTCGTCGATCATTAAACAGCTGTAACTGGCTAAATCGGGCTCGGTTAGAAATTCGCGGAGGAGCATTCCGTCCGTCATGTACTTCATAATGGTCTTGTCGGACGTACAGTCTTCGAATCGGATAGCGTAACCCACTTCGTGTCCCAAACGCACCCCCATTTCTTCGGCTACCCGCGCCGCCACACTCATGGCCGCCACTCGCCGAGGTTGGGTACAGCCAATTTTTTGGCCGTTGCGGGTGTAACCTGCTTCGAATAAATATTGAGGGATCTGGGTAGTTTTACCGGACCCCGTCTCCCCTTCGATAATGAGTACTTGGAACTGCTCAATGGCGTCCAGTAGCTGTTGTCGATAGCTATACACCGGTAATGATTTTCTAACTTGTTCAATGGACCGTACCCGTTTTTCCACCTCATCCAATAACTCTTGGGCCTTGCGGTCTTCTTCGTTGACCTGGGGGTTTAGTGTACTTTCCAAGACGAAATCGATGGCCGCTTCGTCCAAAAGAAAATCATAGTCCGTACCAACATCCTCCTCGACAGTCTTCCCTGGGTGGTCGACGGGTTTGGTTTTCTCCAACGCCCCTGCCGTCAGTTTGGTCCGGGCAATTTGTTGGGCCTCCCACTGGTCAAGTTCTGATGTCGGCCGATTACGACCGGTATAAACGTCCGCCCCCGGCCCTTCTCGATCCGGTTCCTGGTACCGCTGGTAAAGGGCTTGTTCCTTGCGTTTACGGTCAATTTTGCCCTGTTCCGTGAGGTAATCTTCCGGCATAGCGTACCCAGACTGATCCGTTTCGATTTCCTTTCGTTCCCTGGCTAGCCGAAGTAGCTCACGCTGTGTTTCTAGTCGCGTTCGCTCTACATTGGTAAGTTGGGTTTCCGAGAACAGGGATTCCTCTTCGGCAATTTGTTTTTCCAGTACTTCCAGTTTGACTTTTTCCCGTTTTCGCAAGTATTCCTGGCGAGCCCGTACGCGTAAATCAGACACTGCAGGCTGGGCTGTTGACGTGGCAGTCCGGGCATGGTCACGGCGGCTGGAACTTGTTTGGGATGCACGTGGTGAAGTACTACGACGAGAGTACGGTTCGGCTCGATTTCGGTCCCGGTCACGGCGATGGCGTCGAGGGCTATCCGAATTATCCTGGGCGCGCGAGGACCGATGCGATTCCCTTGGACGGTCTTTATCCCGGGAATCGCGTTGGTAATGGTCAGAGTCACGACCCATGGTCCATGTAAAATTAATGTACAAGTTTCAACGAAATTATGAGAAAAAAAAGTAAAATTATTCACTCTAACGTTTTATCTACGGTAGAGACGCAATGGGAACATGGCCAACATTGTTGGCTTTTTTTAAAAATATTTATTGGTATAACGCAACGCTCAGCGAGAACAAGAGGTTAAAAGCGCTAAACCTCGTAACCAAAGGTACGTCACGTGCCTTTTGTAGATGCTGTGATGCAACGAAATTCTTGGAACGGAACGGTATTGTTCCTAGGACGACCTTGAATACTTCCCTATTGTAAACTTATCAATTGTTTAGGGGTAATCAAGTAATAGAGTGTTTGAATTAAGATAAACGACAATGTGTTTACATCAAGTATACCTAGTTGCCGTACAGGGATTACTGGTGATTAGCAAAGCAGCGTGAAAAAGGATACCTGCTGCTTTTGCTCATTGTGCGTATTGCCCACCCTTTTGTTGGCGGTTATTTATAGCGGTGCCACTCTTGAATTCTTGGCTCCCATATTTTCTTATACAAAGCTGCACTAACTCAAGATTTATTTTTCCTACTTTTTTTTTCTTCATGTTACTAAGCGTAGTCAGTCCTCACCACTCGGTTCGTTTCAGTGTTTTACATTACTACAATTTTTTGGAAACTGTTACTTCTTTTTTCTTACGAGTTGTTCTTACTGCTGTCTAATATCTAGTTTTCTGGCGAATTGCCCAACCACTAATACTCTATTTATTTATTTCAAATTTACTAGTATCAACCTTTACCCAAAATAGCAGCTTGAAAAGCATGACGGAAGCCACTGCCATGTCATCTGTACCACCCACCACCGAATCCCCTGGTTTAAGCACTCCGTCCGGTTGTCACACCCCTCCCGTACCTTCTACTACTGGTCAGCAGAATTTGCAAATTCCCCTGACCTGCTCCGGTCATACTCGCCCTGTAGTCCAACTGCAGTTTTCGTCTTCGTTTACGGCGGATAATAGCTACTTGCTCATTAGCGCGTGTAAAGATGGTATGCCTATGCTTCGTAATGGGATTACGGGAGACTGGCTGGGTACCTTTGTAGGACACAAGGGAGCGGTGTGGAGTGCCAAACTTAACCGGGATGCATCGCGAGCGGT
>JANBPY010000142.1:0-16197 GCA_027577015.1 Dispira parvispora
TACTTGTATATACACAAAATAATAGTTTAACAAAAGAAAAACTTAAAGCGGTTAAAGCAACCAAGTGAGAAAAAAAAAGCAATTTATTACGTAAGGAACCAACCTGAGGCTGTAGCACAAAATCCACCGTGGCTGGAAAAAATAGCAGTGGATTTGGATTATAAAAAATACGAGGTGATTGGACCCTCAATGGGATGTTCGCTGTCCAAAAAAATGCGCTTGATTTAATGTTATTCGCTGCAGGTGTAAAGGTGGTCTCAGGCTGCCAATGCTCCCATTTATCTCAATCGTTATTGTTGTTGTCTGCTTCTCCAAAAACAAACATCACGTTGTAAGTGCGGCTTATCACTCTGTAGCACCATTGTATTTTATTTATTTTTTCACCTTGTAAAACGTGTCTGTGCCCTCTGTATATACACCAATAGTGTACGCATGGGTTTGTTATCAGATTCTGACGAGGTTAGCACTGAAACTGTCAAAGTGCCAACGCATTCCAATGTCGTTAACCAATGGCACGACGTACTAAACGAGCGTCAGTTACTATTTACGACCCTGCGCCTACTGGGTCTACGGGAACAGCAGCATTGCGTAGGGCCTTATACTAGTGTACCTATTCATACCGAAGTGTTTCGTCAGGGCCACCACCACCAAAAGGCCGCCGAAGTGATTCTCAAGTTTTTACTCGACCGACTCGATCCTGTCCAAACGCGTCAGTTGTTTATTGGCTGTTATCCCATCACAGACCCTCGTCAAGCCCGTGAATTCCGCAACCATGCGTTTAAACTGTTGGAGCAACTCCGCAAGGAATGTCACCCTGAGCACCGGCCGGTGGCTTCTGGTAGAATCACACAAGTGGGTAAGTCACTGAACCCAAACCTTCGGCCGTTGTTGGCTTTTCCCTTTAGTTTACCCGTCCGACGGTCGATACTGGATGAATGCCGTGGCCCCCGATTCGAATCGTTGTTATTTCATTTATCTCGACACGTCTTGGCCTGTGTTTTGCTCTGGGAACACCGATGCCGTTGGGTCAGTCTTTCGGCTCCCCTCCCTTGCGATCCCCCTCCTACAGGCAACTCCGTGACTCGCCAAGCGATATTACCCCTATCGAGAGGTATCCCTTCAGAGGGACTACCACTCTCTCAGTGGCCTGCATTATTCTCCCGCCTCGAGCTTTGCCTAGCGGATGCTTTGTCTACGAATGACCCTAAAGTAACGACAGACCTGTACCGTCTTATGGGATTAGTAAATAATGAAGCCCAGACTTTTTTAAACTCCAGCGCGGTATACGCCCATAACCATTCAGCTCTCCAAAAAGCCGCGAAAAACATCACGGAAGAATATGAACGCCACACTGCCCAGTTGACAAATCTGCAAGAAACGGCCCAGCGACTGCAGAAATTGTTAACCAAACAGACCGCTTCATTTAGCAGCGGCCAACTTCCTAGCGATAAGGTCGTAAATACCCTGACGGAGGGTGCGATTCCTGACCAATCTCATCGTGATCTGTGGGAAACGCTGCAAAACCATCCACTTACCCAGTTACCCGAGTCCTTTACCACTGACCATGACTTGTGGACAGATGGAGTTGATCGCGCTTTACAGTTGTGGAAAGTGTTGGAGTTATTCTTGGAGCACTCCCAATCTCGTCAAGGAGCCATAGATACAGTGGTTCAAGTGTATCGTCGACCGGTGCGTCTACGAGCCCGCGATCATCCATTAGTAATACCTGATGCCATGTCCGATCTATGGAAACAGTGGCTCCAAACCAACAGTATTAATCCTTACCAAGGTACTCGTTTAAATTTGGTAGAGGTATTGCGTATGTGGCGGTTGGGTCTACAAGCCACGGTCCACGCTACGGGACTAACTGCTGGAGAACAGGTCACCCCAGACGGTTCGGAGCTGGAGTCGCAGCAGGCATTGTCAGCACGGTTACCCCTTTCGGAGCTGAACAAACTTCCTCATTTGGACCAACCTCCCCACCGGAAGATACGTCGACTGGACATTACATTGTCTCCAGATGACGATCAAGCTGGCACTGATTCTAAACCTACTCCTAATTCTACTGAGCTGAACCACCCTCAGTCCGATAATAATAACGACAAGGCTGAGGGCAGTGATAATGTTCGCCACACTTTTACACGGTTACTAAGCCAGGAAAAGGCACGTCTGGGTCGAATTCGTCAATTAAGAGCCAAACTCGACCAACGTAAAGCGAAATTGATTGCCCAGATTAAGCGAAATTCCGAGTTGCGAGTATCATCGTCACAGGTATCGTCCGAAAAGCCGGCTCAATCCACATCGTCATCCCGTTTTCTCTTGAGTGCTAATCCGTTCACCACTTCCCCACCGCGTACAGAATCAAAGTCTGGAAACGACCAACTGGCTTCGAATTCATCATCCACCCATGAGGCTGTATCATTGACCCAGCATTGGCATACCTTTTTTGATGCCTCATTTGCTTCACTGAAACCATCTGAATCTTCTGAGTAACTTTATTTTCTCTTCTTGAAAACGCTTGTTTGATTTTTAAGATAAAATTGATTTCAGCACCTTTTTCGATAGCCATGTAAACATATGTCATTCTTTGATTTAAATTATTAATGATCTTTAGCGCGTATTTCCATAAGTTTTTGGTTATTTTAGATTCTGAATTTCGCCGTTTGAATCATTTCCAGAATAGTTTTTTTCTCCCATATCACTCTTAATTTCCCCCACCAGATTTAGAGCTACGTTTTTAAAAGCGCATTCCTTCACGATACGCGAAATCAGCCTAACCTTAACCCTCACACACAACCCAAGGTGGAAAATAGCATACCGATTGGTCTCTCATTTCATAAAACTTTGATGTGTTACATTACCCATCGAACCTGCCTTTGTTTATAAATTTTCGTGTTGTTAAATTACTCGCTATTTTCCACGTCTCCTAAATTCCCTACACCGTTACAGTAGTTTAGCCATGGCGGACTCTCCAAAGTATGCCGCGACTTCCAACCCCGCTACCCAGTCCAACCGGTTAGAAACTTGGGGAAACGCTACCACTATGAATCTTAATAACTTGCTCTATCAGAATATCCAAACCTCGGCATATTTCAAGTCGCTCTAGTAAGTACATCAACTCGCATGTAGCACTTTATTAAGATAACGAAGCTTGTTTTTTAGGAAGTAGAGTGAAAGAGAATGGGACACTTGTCCTGCTTTGGTGTAGGCAGGGTTGCATTTGAAAAATGTTATTCGCCAGTATAACTTACCAGCTACGCCTTGTTACTTGACCACCATGGTTCTGTTTACTACCCAGTGCATTTAAAACGTACCACGAAGTTATGGCCGAGGCCAAAACGAAAGGTAAGTATCGAATTAGTGGAATTATCTTCATCACAAATAGAAAAACTAGGGAATAACTGGAATAGCATCACGAATCTGATCCCCCGCTCGAGCCTTGTTGACTGGAGGCACATGTATTAATAATAAGCAAAAAAATGTATATTTATACTGGGTGGTTTGCTGTGGCGTGGACCTGTTTCAACAAACTGACAACCAATAAATCGCAGTGGATAATTTAGGTAAGTACTAATTATCATACTGTAATATTAGTAAGGCCTTTTATCGTAAACCCGAGGGTTACCTTGAAGGCAATTTGGACGTGTGTACATTGACTAGCATGAATGGCTATCGATCGTGCTACAAAATGATTTATCACTAATCCTCAGACCGCATATCTCCATCCTTGTTATTATTGTCACTGTCGCTCTAATGAAATATTATACCACGACCGTTCCACAATAGAACCTTTTCTCAAGGGACATATGGCCTCGTCGGCATTTTGCTTACTCTTGAAATTTTGGACGCTGCGTCTCACGGTGAAGCAGGTGAATGGACTGCTTAAAAATCCCGATTCTCCGTAAGTGATTCGATAAATAACCCATGTATCCACTCGGGACTTTTCCCTGATACCAAATAGTGTGTTGTAGGCAAGTTAGCAAGGGATAGCCTTGAGGATGAAACCACCCGAAAGAGGGGTCCCAAACCCCTTGAAGTAATACTAACATTGTACGATATCGGTTGGCTTTTCACTCGTGGCGATAACCTCACCAGTTATGTTCGGGCGTTGGGATTTCTTTACCTTCGTTATGTTTGCCAACCTTCCCAATTGTGGGACTGGTATGAGCCTTTCCTGGATGATCCAGAAGAAGTAACACTCTGCTGTGGTCCGGCTCCGAAAGTTACGTAAGTATTGCTTGAACGTACGACTAGATCATATCATTTTGGTGCTCGCAGGGGGAATAACAACATTATTGGAAATGGCAAGGGAAGCTGGACTTGGCATTTTTACAGGGAATATTATGATTTTATGGGTTTGCACATTTGTCTAACAGTGGTGATTATGTCGGTTTATATTTCCATGTTATGACGCAAATGCCCATACCATTAGAACTATCGGTAAATTATGCGTCTCTCTTTTAAAGGATATGAAGTTCAACGGAACCATTCTACCCCGTATTCCTGTACCTATTGCACGGAAAATCCAGGAAAAGTTGGAGAGTCGGAGAGAGTCATCCTCTTCAAGCCGCTCTTACGATAATCGTAGCGATTATTCTAGAAGACAAAGGCGGAGTCGGTCTCGGTCCAATTCAAGGTCGCGGTATTCCCGTCACTACCGAGGCTATCGCTCACGTTCTCGGTCCGTTTCCCGCGATCGTCGACACGGGAGTGGCCGCTCTTATCGTCGCTCGTACAACGAATCCACACGTTATAAACCAAGCCGTTCACGCTCTCCTTATGGACGTAGTCGCAATCGGTCTAGGAGTAGGGAACGAGGGACAACCCAGGGCTTTCCATTAGGAGAAGAAGGTGAACTTTAAACCTGTCCAATTACATTTGATCTGTGACGAGAAGTTCAATAAAAGTCAAACGGTGAATATCACTATTCACATATAAGGCGGAAACACCAGTAGTTGGTCAAGTTATTCGCATGCATTCTCCTTTTTTTTGCGAGAGTAGTTCTATCCCTCACTATTGTCAATGCAACACTGGCAAATACAGTGCAGGTGGCTGTGATAAAAAAGGGATGCCATTACCGGATGCCTTTCCCAGTGTATAACACATACAATTTAGACTCGGTCACATCGGTGGTACTTCAGGTACCAACGATCACCTTTTTAATTTCCCTGGTGAAAAAATAAGTAAAGTAATATGTGAAGGTAGGTAAATCTATTGGTGATTTTAATGATCCCGAAAATACTTTACACAAAGTGGGTAACGCCTATTTGATGGGAATGAGGGAAATCATGCACGGATGTGTTACTAATTCTGGTCTTGGGTTGGGTGTGTATTTCCCAGGGCAAAAGGACGATCTAGGGTAAAGAATATCAGTCATGCAAGGGGGAGCTAGGCCTGGTTGACAAAGTGATCCTACTTTATGAAAGAATGCTGGTATTCAAAAGATTTTTACAGGCCTTTTTTTATGTTTTGTTAAAAAGGAACAGTTTGACGAAATTTCTATCGCGATAAAAGTGACCTTTGAGTTATTTTTGTTTTACAATATTACCAGACAGATGGCGAGCGATGAACAATGATTAGACAAGGGCATGAGACCCATGCTGAGTTGGTGCACGTCCAATGAATGATTCAGTGGCGTGGGCCGCAGAGTATAGTGCGTCCATCGTTTACAAAATGTTTAGCATTTCGGGCACAGAGAAGTGTCTTTTTTTTTATAATCGCCACTGCGATGAGGGGGCGAGGCGATTCAAGTCTGCAGCCAAAGTGTTTTCTTACATAACAAGCACAAGGTTGCAGACGTTTACTTACATTGACGGCTACGATCTGCGACGCGTTAGTAAAAGGGGGAACAACAATTACTGTTTCCCAGCGCCTCTTTCCATAGGTTTTTTTTGGCCCTTCTGGCTGAGTCGGGGAGGTTAATCGATCCTGAACATCATTACAGGGTGGGTCTGATACTCTCACTCCGGAATAGCCCTTTTTACCTCTTTCACTTTTCTTACTCTCTTTACTGCCGTTTCTACTTTTCAAGTTGGAACAAACTGCTGCAGTACTCTGCGTTTGTTACACTTTTCTCTTGTATTCGCCACTTAACAAAAGGTCTGCTTAGTCGGTGGTTTAATTCAATAGTCGCGCTTGTTTATTATTATATATTCATCGAATTCCCGCTTAATTTTTTTTCTAAAAACCCAAAAGCTACTTAAACAAATCAGTTGGTATACTGACAAGTGGAAGCAGCTGTGTAACGTTATTCACATTACACACGTTCGCCTTTTCATGGTTTCTGCCTAACACGGTGGTGCGGAGTCCGAATCCCGACAATCGGCCCACTCCTGTTGGGCCTTTTTTTTGCCACTTGGAAAGCTTGGTACCCCTGTATTACCCTCGCAAGGGATACCTACTCCTGCAAACTAGTTGACTTTTTTTATATTTATCTCTGGTGGACCGTATGGATCCCACCACCATGCCTCTAGGTGTAACGCCACCACCCACTGCTCCATTCGTCTCCGGGGAAGCCACGTCTCCTAAATCGGGAAAGAGGCGTGAGATTGAGATTGAAATCGAAGAAGAAATACCCGTCGCTGCCAACCCTCTGGTACCTGACGAAGTGGTGAAAAAGTATGACGAAGTGATGGATGAAATGAAAAGAGTGCGTGGCGCCCTAGGCCAACGGGCTCGGCGGAAACGTTTGTTACGTATTACGGAAGACGGGTCGGGCGAAGAAGAGTACTATTACGAAAGTATGACGGACGACGGTCAGTCCATTTGTACTGTGGACGTGCCTTTCCAAAGTAACCAAGTGGAATTTAGCCCTTTAGTTACTGGGACTGCGTTATCACGGATGCCTCATTCGACCTCGGCGCCCTCGGTCAAGTCGCCGTTTCATTCTCCGCCGCCGATTATAGCACCAACTGCTGAACCCGACCCAAACTTTGCTATGGTCAATGAGAATCAGATTATCGGATCGGTATCCCCAGATCATACGCAGGCGTACAAACCGCCGACATTGCCGGTATTATCTCCGGATTCACTTCCCACCGGGTCAGTTCCACAAACCCCTGGATCCCCTACTACCAACCAAAGGTATCCATTGCGCAGCCCCGGTTTACCCATGTTGACCAAGCCTAAACCAATTCCCATCCCCATACCAAAGATTAAGGATGAGGATCGAGTATTACACCCTACATCCCCCGCGGTGCCTACCCGTTCCATGTCCGAAGTTTCAACCGCTCGCCAGCTGTTTCCTTCGTCGACCTCACCAGCTCAACTAGACCAACCCCCCTTGCCCACCCCTACACCTGCCGCTACCTCGTCCCCGTCGGTCAAATCCCCCGGGTTTTTCCGGCAGATTAAATCAAAAGTTTCCCGGGCTCCGTTGCTTAGACGTCGTACGTTGTCCAGAAGGGAGTCCAAGGCCAAACGGAATAAAGCCAAACGGTCTATTAAAAACAAATCAAAACTTTCCGAATCCGAAAAGGGTAAATCCCATGCTTTAGCTTCCCGTGGATCACAGCCCGTCAAGACGCGCAGTTCCCAGCGGCATAAACCGGCGGGGGTGTTGGATATTGATAGTCCCTACCTCACAATTCCTCTGTCACCGACGGCGGTTCCCGCGCGCTGGTTCCCATCCCAACCGAGTACCCCCTCTGCAGTGTCCGGTTCAGGAGGGTCGAACAAGCTGAGCGTGCGGAACTTTACTGAAGGAGATGCCGTCGATTCCATCACTCCGACTGACACGGTGCCACATCGTTCATTGCCAGTGTACAGCCCCCAACATCCACCCATTATTAATCACACCCGGTCATTACAACTCGACAGACGGTTGTCCAAAGAACCATCCACCCCCACTGCCTTACCGCCTACCAAGGTCGTATCCGTTGGTTCTACTTCATCTGTTCAGTCCCCCAAGTCACTCGTCGTCTCAGCATCAAGTTCCTCTGTTGAAGATTCAAGTCTCAATAGTTTACCAGGGGTACCCTCAAAGCTTTCCACGGGATCTTTAGAAACATCCAAGCAGTCTGCAAGTGTTACCGACCACGGGGCTTCTTCACCATCGCTTAGCCACTCACCCCGTCACGTTATTTCTGAGGCGTCTCCAATCCAGAGAGGGGTATACTCGACTGGCGAGGGAAGCCTCCCTGAGAAGGAAATGCCAAACAATTACTTCGCACCTGCTATTGAAATGACCCATTCATTACCGGCCTCACCATCCACTTTGGCGGATTCTCAGCGGCTACCAATTTCCCCCTTTCTTATGGCTCAGTCGTTCGTGGAACCCACATCTCTCCCACCTGCTGAGACCTCTACTCCAAGGCAACGTCGCTCCTTAGATTCGATCTCGGTAATCTCCGTGACAACGGATTCAGGGTCTACCCATCCTAATGCGGTGCTGAAGCATGCCCAATTACGTCATCAGATGGCATCCTCACTGGATCCAAATACCTGTGTAACTACAGATAAATGCTACCCATCTAAAACAGTGACCAACGGGATATCCGTCAATGACAGTATGGTGTCGGACCATAGTTTTGGCGTGGGGTCCTCCTTTGGCCATATTTCAACGCCACAATCCCACTCGTCAGTTCCCGGCAGTGCTCTCCTGGGGGAGTTGTCTGAAGTACAAAACGAAGGGGGTCCAACTTATCCTTCGCAACGGATCCGTCAGAGGGTATCAGGACCTCCCGCCTCTCGTGCTTTTCCCACACCGGCTATCCCGAGTTCATCCCCGTATAAACGGGAGGGCTATCGCTCGTTTGATGGGGTGCTAAATTACCATGGTAGTGACCCTATTCCTAGGGATGGTGTAGTCCACCCGAGTGATCCTACGGAATTAGTCGCAACGTCGAAAAGTTTCGATTATCCCGAGGTACAGCTAACTCCCTCCGATTCTCAGCGCCTATGGGCTACAGTGACAAAACCCCCGTCACTGTCGATCGTTACCAATTTACCCCCGGAGGTGCGTGCTAAACCGGACGCCCTCGACGACTCTCCCTCTCCTGATCGTCGATCCGATCCAGGGCGTCTCCAATCGGCGACCATTAATGGCCAACTAACTACGTCCCCCAGTGACGTCAGCTCACTCGTTTCCCCCTCCTGCCCCGAGGGCAGTGGGTTGGGACTCGTCCACGCCGTGGTTTACGGCCGCGCACCGTGGGGATCGGATACCAGCAAACCTTGGTTAAAGGGTAAAAAGCTAAAGAGTAAATTCAGTGATAGTAAGGATGCAGGGGTAAACCCGACCATTGCAAGTCCCTTGCCCAAAGCTGACTCGCGCGAGGCTTTTTGCAAGGATGGTCAAGGGGAAGGTAACCGGCTACAGAGCCCCCCTTACACTTTATCAGGGGCTCCTTCGCCGCTGGATAGGCCACGCAAACCCATGGTAACCAGTAATGATTGTGAAGTGCCTAATTCCAAACGTCTTTCGTCTCAGTCGAGTGGTGTGTTGGTACAGGAGACCGCCGAGGCAGATGATAAGCATATGAACGGTGTTCCAGTAGCTACGGCCAGGGTTGTCAAGGAGGAGTCCCCGTCTGGTTTTCATGCTCCGGTGTTGGTCAACGATGCGTCTAGAGATGCCGATTTAGTTGGGTACTCTGGCACGTCTGCATTGCAGGAGCAAAATGTCGTCAAAGGACCTATAGTTTCTTCCCCCGGTACGTCATTCGAACATACACACTCCGTACGACCCATGTCTGGCGTTACTGAAAACGCCCCACCAAAACCCCTAGTTTTGAGTCCCACCGAGGAAAAATACTCCCAAAAGCCAGCACAGTCGTTGGTTTCATCAACTCAAGATCACTTGGTTTCCCCTGTCGCCAAGGATAATCCCCCAAATTCGGATACCATTCAGAATGTGCTGCAAAGTCTTGAAAATGAACTGGATCACGAACTCACCCGACTCAAGTCTAGCGAAGAATGCAGTCCCCGGAAGGATTCCAGGAAATCACCCCTAGAGCTGGACTCTACCCAGCAGGCAGTAGTCGAATGGATCATGGCTACTCCCCAACGGACTTCGGAGGACGGGTTAGGCCAAAACAGTCCCCTGTATTCAACGAGAGACATTCGATCATCATGGTCGCCTAAGAACGGTCCTGGATCTCCGGAAATTGGCAGTGAGTCAGTAACGCAAAAGAATCGGGAGTCGCCTTGTCCTTCACCGACATATCACGACAAGGGTGACCACAACCTGGTAAACGTAGTGAATCGATATTCATCGTCGGCTTTAACGTCACCCAAGTTGCCCACCACGACCTCTGCCCGACCAGTCTCTATATCCACTGCCGGGGATAGTGTCTTCTCCCCCGTGCGAATCGAACTCGAAAATGGTAATGTTTTCCAGTCATCGCCTGTACTTGATCACCGCTGGTCCAATTCGTTTACGGGCAGCAGGTCCCGGGATTTGAGATCACCGTCGTCGGAATTAAGCGAATCTAACCATATTCCCGATCACTTTGGAACCACTCCCACGGGTCCTTTGGAATCCTTTTCACCCAGTCGATCGCGGGTGTCCAGTTGCGCCTCCCGCCGAACCGCCGGCCAGCGTTCGCGGCATTCGATTCTGTCCGCTTTATCGGGAATTATGGATACACTTCAAAATGATTACGTGGAGGGGTTACTAGTGAGTCCTAGTAAGCGATCCTCTTCTGGTCAGCGTGACCACGATGGTACGGATTTCCACTCGGAACCTATGGATACTTCCCACGTTGTACATCCGGTACCAAAGGTTTCCATTTGTTCCAGGTCATCTCGTGAAAATACGTCACTTTTGTTGCCTGTTTGTGAGCCTGCACCAAAGGAATCACTTGATTTGAAACTCGTAGAAAAGCCATCCGTAGCATCAGAGTCACCCATCCCCGTTGTTTCACCTAAATTAGACTCTTTGGAAGTTCGGCAACGTGGACTTTATGAACCTATATCACCTACGGTTGATAGCATGTCACATACGTTATCATCACCTGAACAGTCTTTACGAAATTTTGCGTCAGTGGAAGCCAGTGGAAAAGCAGAACGTAGCCACATCCCACATTCTAGTGTTTATGCTAAGTATGAGTCTGATACGCTTACGGAATCTGTACATGTTCCTTACACCGGTTTTGTAACCGAACGTCCTCTATCTGTACAGTCTTTGTCGAAGAGCGTATCACCCTGTATTACTTACCAGAAATCACCAGCAGCAGTATCGAGTGCTCATGTCGTGGTCCAATCACCCGTAGTACCTACGATGGTCATTCCAACTGCTTCATTGTCACAGATAACCGTAAAAGACCGACGAGAAGAACACTATGCACGTACTTCACAGGAGGCTGACAATACGGTACACAAGGTCTCATTGCAAGACGAGTCCCCACGGGTTCATACAGTAGTAAGTGCTGGTGGGAAAGATAATTACCCGATTCCAGAGTTGGCTTCTCAAACTGACCGTGGGTCTGGCTCTCTTTCGAACTCTACCAGTGCTCCAAACACGGCTGTTGTAGAAGTCAAGCGCCTTTCTTCAATGGGGACTTTACCGGAGAACCAGCCACCTCTTAGCACAGGCCAGGATTTACCGGTAGCGATGACGCACGATCCAGAGCCAGCATATTTATCAAGGGGACATAAAACGAACGACGGTATTGCTTCACCGACACTGGAAAACTTGGAAACCCAACGATGTGGTGATTATTCCCACACTATTCCCGAAGTTCGCTACACGGAGTCCACACGCCCGACACATGATGTATCTCTGCAGTACCATTCGTCACTTGTGACTGATCAAGACAAATTCAATAACGGGAGTCCTGTGTCGCCTATTCAGGGTTCGCCTGTTTGGTCTACCCAAGAGTACCCACTGGAGAAGGAAAGTGTGGCAGGCAGTAAAGTAGATCGTCTCTCCTCATCGGGTATGACGGAGCAATATACCGAGGTCAAACACCAAAGTATACATCAAGCCACCGGTACCAATGGTTCGCTTTTGTTGTCACCTATCTACGAAGGCCAGGCAATTATGCACCCACCACGTCAGCATTCGATGGATGCGGATTCAATCGTTGAGCACAGAGCTGCGCATGAGGAAGCCGTAGAATATTCACAGTGGCAGGGCCGGTCACAGGTACGAGATTCGATGCATTCGTTTGCACCAACCTGCTCCATCTCTTCCCTCGAATTATCTCCATGTTTGTCGCCCACTCGGTTTCAATCCCAGGTACCTCGAAGCTTATTACTCAACAGTGCTATTGATGACCTTCCCCATTATGAGCACGCTGGCGAGTCTAAATGGGATCCCGAGGCAGATGGCTTTTCCCTAGCGTCCCCGGTATTGCATGCGGATTACGATGATGATGATGTCATTCCTGCGGAATTAAGCTCGAGCTGGTCACCACCGGTTCCTGTGTTTGCTACCGATGAAAATTATTCCCCCGTACGAAATCATGACCATAACATGAGGATTTCAAATGACTTTGTGGAACCCATCGCTACGAGTTTCCCTCGTTCTGAACTATCTGATTATTGCGAAGAAATGAGGTCCTATGATCACGCCAAGCATACTCATCACAGTGATACTAGTTTTGACACGACGGTTTCCGACGATGGAGCCATGGCTGATGAGCTGGCTGAGCATTTTGAAATCGTAGCGGGTTCCTCGGTACGTTCTATTGCTAGCGTTGTCACTAAGCCTGTGGTGGGCCATTCCAACGATATGGGGATAGTCTCACTTGGCGTCAGTCCCGTTGTCAATGGAACCACGGTGGTACCTAGTCGAAGTAGCAGCGAGGATTCAATTGAGCAACACTCGGGTACCGGAGAATCTGGGCGGCAGGACCTTGTGGGGATGGCCAGTCCACACGCACGGGGCTCCCTAGGCTCTCATGATGACATGTATATACCCGGTGAGATGAACAAAAGACCCGGCCCTTCCCCTTTCCTTACAGTGCCGGTTGCTTTGGCTGACTCTTCCAGAAAACTTCCTGAAGCTAATGGCGCCGCTCTTTCGCAAACTTTGCCTTTGGAAAGGGTGGACTCAGCACAGCCTAGCCCAAAGCTTGAACAAGTTTCCGCAGTCCAGATTCCCGATATTATTGACAACTCCCTCTCACCGTCGTCTCATGCAACGAGTAGTGACGTTGTTAGCCAAGGTGCAACTGAGCAACACCCAATGGTTGCCAAGTATCTGGGACAGGTGGATCAGTCATTCCATAGTTCACCGGAATCTGACCACGGTTTATCGGTATTGAATAGGACCAAGGAGAGCTCGAATTCCCCGCTCATAAAGGGCGAGTCGGTGACTTTGACTGACTCACCGTCTATTGCCACCGTGGATATTATTTCTACCCATTCGCAACCGTTGCCTTCGGACGGCGTTATCTCAGTGCAGTCTGGTTTTTCCCCCAAACCAGTATCTTCGATTGAAGCACCCAGGGAAATTTGCATTCCCATATCTCCACTGCCCCATGTAGCAATAGGGAAACACTCGCCCAGCACGAATTATTCGCAACAAGTAGTACCACGGATTGAAAACTCACTCGGTTCACAGCACGGATTGCATACTTCCGATCAAACGAATGAGAGTCCCGACAGATCACCCGTCAAGGTTGGGTCGGTGACATCGGCTGAATCTCACCATAGTTTTGCCAAGGACAACGCCGCCATACTTTCACGACAACTCCCTGTGGATAATGATACCTCAATAGTCTCCCATACTTCTCATGGACGAGGTTCCTCGGTCGAAATCTCTAAAGAAATTTCTGACCACGCCCTTCCGTTATCCAATGTCGCAATTGTGGGTTCAGTTGAACACGGCTTGCCTGCTGCTGAATATTCGGATCACGACATCTCCCCTATTCCTCAAGCTGAGCGGAACCATGTCGACCTGACTGGTGTACAAGTACAGAACCCTGCCTATTCCCCTGTGAAGATGGAGTCGACAGCAATTGTAGATTCTCCACGCGTGCCCCCTGGAAACACTCGTGTTACTCTTACGCAACCGCTGCCTCTGGAAAATGTCACTTTAGTACAACCCGCCCCTGTCTCTCCGTCCTCCCACCTACTAGGTGAGAGTAGAAGTAGTGAGAGTTCAACTAGGCCACACTTGACCAATGCTGAGGATGTGCAGCAAGACGTGTCAAAGGCCTTTTGTTACCCGGATTCTCACCGCAGTTCACCTGTTTCTTATACGGTGAGTGATGGTAATAACGGTACTGAAAAAATAGGACTGGTTATCCAGGTGAATTCTCTACCTGAGTTTCCGGAAGAAAATGGTGGCGCTCATTTACAACCGTCGACTTTTGAGGACGTCAATTCGTTACAGCTCAGCCCTGTCCTAGAAAGAGTGACTTCTCCTGTTCCTCGGCCGACTTATATAACAAGTGAAGTTGTGACGAGTGAAGACGACGATGAGGACGAAGATCTAGCAGTAGTATCTACCGTCTCCCATGTTCGCAATCCCCAGAATTTTCAACAACCTCAGGTGTACGATACCATCGATAGACTACGTTTAGATAGCAACCATTCCGCACGGAGTTCGCTCTCGTCCCTGGGTCGAAGGAGTAATGAGAAGTCCCCACTTTCTTTACAGTCGAAATCCATCACTGGCATGGACCAGCAGCAAACCAGTGCATCGTCGGTAACCCCGATACCCGTGATTTCCCCAAAGAAGGCCCCATCCGTCGTTCAGATCCCCCCAAAGCCCACCCCGCCGCCGAAACCATCTGCTCGTTTGTTCTCTAGCGAGATTGAGTCCCACCACCCCGTTAACCGAGGTTCGCTAATACCACAGGAAGGCTTACACTCTGAAGGGATTCATGACCAAACCAAGGTGACGCCTCCGCTTACGTTAGGTAGGCCTAATCTACCCACCGTCATAAATGAGGAAACTTCCCATAATAGCTCCTTACTGCCTACCCCTCGACGGTCCCGGGATCAAGACAAACCACCAGTACAAGAAGAACATCCGGTCGGGAGCTCTACAGTGGACTCCACTCCATCTTTGGTCAGTCCTACGGCATTGACCAAGGTGTCGTTGAATGATTCTAAATGTCTACCGCCTGATTCTACGCCTCCGACTTCTAGCATTAACCCACCCTCTGAACTAACTGCTTCATCGACCACAGCATGTGCACCGGTGTTGATGTCCGTTAGTCCCTCCACCACATCGAGTAGCGTCTCCCCAGAAAAGCCGATAGAGTCGTCACTATCGCGGGAACCATCACCATCACCTGCGCCACTGCGTTCTCCCTCGGTTCAACTTGCGAAATCCAACTCTGTGGCTGATGTATTATTTCCGAGTGCTCCAGATGAGCGAGATTCATCGGTACCAGCATCCCCGGCAACTCATTCGGCCAGTGCAACAACGCATCAACCTATAGGTACTTCAGAGGAAGTCGTGTTATCACCTCAACCCAGTACTCCAAGCCCAAGTCACAAGGAGGACCCGGCTCCCCAGGCACGGACCATGCCCTTCCGGGGTATGGTGGATTCTCCCGATCGTCGGAGTGCCATATTGGCGGATGCGTGGTCTGACATGGCCCAGGAAGAGTCGTACGCGGCCGTATTGTCCAGTCAGTGGGATAAATTTCACCCTCGCCTTTCGGCGGTGGTGGGACACTCCCCCTCCGCTGGACCATCACCGGTATTGCCACCTTCAACGGAAGTTCCCGATGATAGCTACTCTGGCTTTGAGTCCTTTATGACGTTTAGTTTCACCAGTGAGGATCACGGTACCCCTGGCGGTCGGAACACGATTTCTCCCTTGGGTCAGCGGTATCCTATCCCTCTGAAGATTACCCAGGCTCCTCAGGAACGAAAAACCTCCATGCATACATTATTACGTGGTGTAGTATCTGAGAACAGTGTCTTGGCGAAATTAGAAAATATTACCAACCCAAACTTGGCCAGTAACACCCCCGCGGGCGCGCGTTCATCCAAAGTACTGCCCCCGGTCAAAGTAGGTCAACCAGGACCGTCACCATTGGGCACCCCCAAGACACCAACCCCGTCCACTTGGTCCTCCCTGTCGTCGTGGTGGTCGAAAGGGCCCACTACGCCCAAGTCAGCCAGCTTTACCGCCACCAACAATTTGCCCAGTCGCCCTTCCCCGCTTGCGAATTCTGCTTCGTCGTCAACCTCTGGTCGGGATCCAACGGTAACTTCCGCTCCACGACTGCAACGTCCCATGGGATTCCGTCCACTCCATGGTCAGCGGTTGTGTGACGAAATAATGTT
>JANBPY010000143.1:0-16161 GCA_027577015.1 Dispira parvispora
TTTGGCAGTTAAATCTGGTTGTTGCCAATACCCATTACTCACCCCGACACCAGTGATACAAAGTTGACCAGGTACACCGGGTGGAATCAGATTCAACTGGTCATCTAGAATATAGCAACGAGTGTTACTGATTGGTCTGCCAATACTCACAGGTTCATGGGATGGAATCAAGTCCATGTGACAAGCCATGGTAATTTCGGTAGGCCCGCACACGTTCAACACCCGTTTTCCTGCTGCTAACCAACGATTGGCGAAGTTATACGGAAGTGCTTCCCCACCACTAATAACCAGTTCCAACTGTGGATAATTTTCTGGGATTAATACGCCCAACAAGGATGGAGTCAGTAAACAATGGGTAACACGTTGCAAGTCGTCCGCGAGTTCACCATCTTGAAGTACCAAGGTCCCACCCACTGCCCATGCCGGCAAAGTTTCCATGAAACATCCATCAAATGCAATGTTGAGGGCTTGGAGAAAGCGACAGGTAGCAGGTACATCCACCAGCTGGGTCACGTATGACACATAGTTGACGATAGATTCATGGTGAAGAGCAACCCCTTTAGGTACACCGGTGGTTCCCGATGTATAAATAATCAGGGCTAACATGGTAGGATCACGAGGGAATGACGGTAAATCGAACACGGGGCCATCAGGTAGAGTCAAGTCTTCCACTACGAGCTTGGCAGTATAAAAATCAGGAAGTACCACCTGACCAGAGTCATCAGCCGTCTGGGTCACCAAGAAAGCACCTTCACCCAAGGAATCAACCATGTACTGTAAACGGCTGGGGGCATTTGTGGCATCCATTGGTACTGCTATCCCACCCACCAACCAAGTTCCCAACACTGCCATAAAATAATAGGCTGACCGACTAAATAACAACGCTACTTTATCTCCTGGTTGCAGTCCTCGATCAAGCAGGGCACGCCCAACACGACATGCTTGGACATGAAAATCACAATAGGTATACCGACAATCTTTGGTTTCCAATGCCACCCGGTGTGGTTGGTCGGCCAGGTTTTGGGTAAAGAGGTCAGGTACCATAAGCACATCGGGATTACTTGGTTTTAGGGTAGGTCCTGGAATCCATGCTTGAACTTGATTGAGGGCAGTCGGGGATGGCTGCAACAGGGTATCCACAAGGTATGAGGTTGGATCAACGATTGCCAACTGGGATAGCAAGTGCGTAATATGGTCAACTAATCCATCTATGTAAAACGGTTCGTGCTTTGCCATGATCACAAGGTGGAGAGATTCACCAGGTACGGGCTCGTCAAACAATCCCATGAGAGGATACTCCGTCTGATTGTAACTGGTCACTGAATGATACTTAATCAGGGAATCGTGTAAAGACGCACGGGATTCTATGTATTTGCCAAAGGTCATCACGGAGCCAAAGAGTTGGTCATCCATGTCTATGCCGGCCCAGTGCTTGATATCCACAAGACTGGTCTGTTCATGTGCTAATAACTCCGTGGATTGTCTGGCCAGCTTTTTTAGCCAGGCTATGATGGATTCTCGTGGATCAACTTTGGCATGAAAGGGCAATGTGTTGATGGTGGGTCCCACCAACCGATCGAGGCCAGCAATCTGACCATCCCGGCCAGTAACCATCACACCGAATGTCACTTCATCGGGTTTCCCCAAGAATTGGGTTAGCATCAAAGCCCATACGCCCCTCAAAAGTACGTTAAAAGTAATACCCAGATTATGACAAAGGTGATGCAAAGGGGTGGTTTGGTTCGACACCACAGCATCCTTACGGTATAGGGTCACTTGGGACAGATGGGGAAACGGCAAGTCAGGGGTAGAATTAAATTCAGCTAGGCCCTCTGTCCAGTATGACTTGTCCAGTGCAAAGTCCTGAGTGGAAACAGATTCAATAAACCGGAAATATGGTACTTCATCTCGCATGTGAACACCATGGTACAGGTCAAGGCTCTCGTTTATCAACAGTTGGTATGACCAACCATCAATCATGGCGTGGTGAATGGCCAGGAAACATAACCAACCCTGACCATTAACATCGGGAAACAAGTGGATACGTAACAGGGGATTCCTGCCAGATAAATCAAACCCGAGTTGTCGAACAGTCAGCTGGTACTCTTCTTCTGTGGTGGGCAATGTTGTATCACTAACTACCCAATCGATCTCCATCTGGTTTGTAACCACTTGCACCATACGTGATGCCAAGAATTTGGTCCGTAGAATAGTGTGTCGGTTTCCTAGTTCAGCCCAAACAGCACGGTATTTTTCTGGATTGAATACGCCAGTGATACGAAATGTGTGCTGGACAATATATGACGTAGGGTCTTGCAGTGTATTCACCACAAAGTTTCGTTGCATGGTGGACAATGGGTATATATCATAGATAGCATTGGGCGGGATGTTCAAATCTTGGTGCATGTCGGACACAAGTTCATCCAAGTCCCCTGTAGAGAGAGCCAGGAGAGGAAAATCGGCAGGGATTAAGGTATGTTCAGTACCTTGAAGATGACTCAGCAGGCCCAAGAATAAGTTTATCTGTTCTTGCCACGTTATCAGAATGGACTCGGCGATTGATCTGTCTTGATGATAAAGTTGCAACACGAGGGAATTCGGCTGGTATACCACCGCTGCTTGGATACTAACTGGTACATCCCAGAAAGATGCATGTTGCCCGAGTACAGGAACACCGTGGGGTTGAGCCACGTCACTGTAATGGTAAATACTAGGTGCGTCGAGAGTACCAGTGTGCTGCCCTTGAACCAGATGATCGTAGTACCACTGCTTGATGAGTTGAAACTCTGCAGCAACACTTGTCGGTTTTTCATAATGCTGGTATTTTGCATCCCATGCAGCAAGGCAACCCGATCCCGCAATGCTTACTGATTCAAAGTTTCCCATTCGGTACAACGTTGTCAAGAATCCCTCTAGTACAACTATCGACAACGGAATGTTCAGTCCACTGTGACTCAAGTCATCATTGAATGGGTTTCCACAGTATGGAACGGTGAGGTAGTGAATATGATTTGGACTGTCACTCAGTGTAACCGAGGCGGAAACTGAATCCGCTACAGAAGATTGGGGTGCCATAACTAAATTGGGGCATTGTTTGGCCAAGTCTTGGAGAACAGTTGACCAACCACCCACTTTACCCAGCAAAACCCGGTGAGCCACCAGTGTGACCAAGTTCAACCCATTGCAGCACTGAGTGTATGCGCCACTTAACCACTCCCCACGAATAGGATCTAACCGCTGGGATGCATCCACGTCTTGTTCAATAACCACCGCTGGATGGGACTGGGGTACCAGTCGATGATTAATATGGTCATAACGTGAGTTGAACGGGGATTTGGCGGTGACAACGGAGGTCAGGATGGATAGTAATATAGACATCATCTCTCCTGCTACGGCAAAGGTGATGCTTTCTGTGGGTATAGTGACCATCCCTTGGTCCAGCAATTCCAATTCCCAGGGTGCAAGTGCGGGCAATGTAATTTCGGTTTTGATTACACCATTCACAAGTTTTCCGAGTGCAGCCACTGTCTTGTGCTGGAATATCTGGGTGAGACTTAACCTTATACCCCCTTCCCGGCACAATGAGGAAAACCGAATGGCCGAAATGGAATCCCCACCCACTTGAAAAAAGGAATCCCGTACGTCGAGATGTTCCAAGGGGATGTCTAGTGTTTCCCCCATGGCCCGGTGAATGGTCTTCTCGGCAGGGTTGCTTGGACCCATTATACTGCACTCGTTGGAAGAAGCCAGGCGCTGTTCCAGAACACACTTTAGAGCAGCCTTATCTACGTTTCCCGTCACCGTTAAAGGGAAATATTTCAGTGCAAACACATCCTGGGGAACCATATAGAAGGGTAGTCTCTGAGCTACGTATTCCTTGACCCTATCGATATCTACGTTTTCCGGACAGCAGAACCCGTATAGTTTCCCACCCTGAGGAATAATTACTGCCGATGTCACCTCAGGATACTCAGCAAAGCGGCTTTAATCTCGTCTGGCTCTACCCAACGCCCTTGTACCTTAATCCGAGTTTCAGTGGCACGGGTCTGGAAATTCTCAGGCAGTCTGTAATTATTATATACACGAGCATGCTTTGACCATTTTTCAACCACCTCGGGGGAAAGGCCTTCTTCACCTACTAGCACACGGGTTATATTAGTGTAGCAAGTTAAGTCAACGGTAGTCAGCAAGGAAGGAGACAGTAGAATGGTATCCACCTTGGCCAGATTGTCGAATATATCTGCTCGGTAGACCAATGTAACGCCATTACACAGCCCGCCAAAGATCTCCATGGTGGAGTAATCCGATGTCAATGGCACGGATTGCATCATTCGTAATCCCGGAACAAGTCCCAGTTTATCTTTGGCTTGCTGTACAAAACTGGCTACGGCATGATGATTCTTTCTGGCACCCTCAAGTTTCCCCGCGGTATTCCAAGTGTAGATGATATGGAACAAGTCCTCCGGTTTTACTTTGGGCAAGGGGGACTCGATTACTGGCTGGTCCATAAGTGTGTCAATGTCCAGCACCTGTACTCCATCCAGTACTATACCTGTATTAGTCATAACGAATTGTACGTTGCAGTCTTGCATAATGAACAGGATATCGTCCTGGGAAACATCGATATTCACCAGCACATACGCAGCTCCAGCCATCAGAACACCAAACATGGCCGCAATGGCACTGGGTTGACGGTTGACGACTAGTCCTACTGGCTCTTCCCGGTTAACCCCTCTGGCCAACAGCCCGTAAGCGATATACAATGATCGTTGATATAGCTCGACATAGCTCCATCGGGTATCATTGCCATATTCAATGGCCACTCGATCACCAATTGTTTGGGTTTCCCATTGTAAGATATCGTGTACGCAAAGCGTAAGGCTGTCATTGGGAGGGGGTGTGGTGGTCAGCGGCACTGGAATATACAATTTTCTGCTAGCATCACATCCATTCCCAAAATGAGATAGAGCAGGAGTACCCCCACGATTCTCCATCAAACTCGCCACCAGGCGATGGAAACAAGTTGCCATGTATTTCGACATCAGATCCACATACTTTGTGTGGAACATGCGAGGACGGTGGCCAATGCGTACCACAAGGTGATCACCGTGGTGTTCGACCATGGTAGTCAGAGCAAACTCCGAAGATCGACTAAAGGTCATATCAATCAACCGTAGCCCTTCTTGTTGGCCTCGTACAGATGGAAGATTCTGGTAAACCAGTAAAGAGTTGAATAATTCATGTAGGTTGATTTTCGATTTGTCCATCCACTGGTTGACACGCGTAATGTGGCAGTGCTGGAACCTAAGCATACTATGGTGTCTTCTTTGAACGTACTGTAGCAGGTCCATTACCGAATGTTCTGCGGAAAGTTGGATACGTACAGGAAGTGTGTTGACCAAGCAACCTACCACGTCGTCGATATTCGCATAACAGGTTCCTCCACGTCCTGAAAATACTTGTCCGAATATGAGGTCAGTTCGACCACCAGTATAATGGCTCAACGTCAGAGCCCAGGCAGTCTGGATTATGGTGTGCAGTGTGATGCCGTGTATTTTTAACTTGTCACTTAGCTCGGTAATACCACGGTATAAAATATGTTCAGCTTCTTGCACATTGTCCACCCCATTAGGGTCCCCTGGCAGTGAAACTATGGTGGCAGAATCGATATTGGCTAGATATTCCTGCCAATAAGTTTTGTCGGTTTCCGGTGGATGTAAGCACAGACGATGGGCATACCAGGAATAATCACCGAATAAAGGTGATAACAGGGTGGCCTTAGCTGTGGGGCTGAGGATCCTATCAACATGATGCGAAAGAGAATGCAGCAATAATCCCACGGACCATCCGTCCATCACAGCATGGTGGGCAGTTATCAATAACCAGTGTAAATTAGTCGTGACAGATTGTATACCGAATCGAACCATTGGAGTGAGTTCACCAAACCCGCGTTTTATGTCATCCAGGGCATAAGAATCTCGGTCACTCTCTTTTTCCAGCTGACGCCACTGGAGATGGAGGAACTCGTGGTAGTGGGATCGTTTAACTACCTGTAACCCAGTGATATTACCCTCGCTCCAGTTGGTTAAAAAGTGTACCCGCAGAGCATCGTGGGACTGTACCAATGCCCAAATTATCTGGGCAATATCGTTTGCGGAAAGTTCCCCCTGAAGTGCCACCTGCATCTGGAGTACGTATGCAGTCGGATCACGGGCTGTTGCGATCATCATCCCCTGCTGCATTGGTAGCATGGGATACACAGCTTGAACATCACCCGGTTTCCATCCCCAATTGCCAAGCTCATGGTGTACACTAGCTGATTGATCAGCAGACAAACACCCGATCGGCTGAAAAGTTGAGGATGACCCACGTTCGTCAACCATTTTGTTGGCACTGGTTTCCACTTTGGACATCATCTGGGAAATACTCTCAAGGGATTGCTCCTGAAGAAGTAAGGAGACGGGTACCTCCCAACCTTGACGATGACACTGAACTGACACTCGAATTGCTGTAATCGAATCTCCACCGAGCTCTACTAGCGATGAGGAAAAACAACGATCGTCTATGGAGAGCTGTAAAGTATTGGCGACAGCAGCAATCAAGACCTTCTGGGACTCTTGAAGAGTATCAAGGGATACCAGCCTGTGTTTCATTCCTAATCGCTTCGTGCGTTGCTCTTGGAAAATTTTGTTCAGCTCGTGTTGGTCAATTTTACCATTGAGAGTGAGGGGAAACGCCGTTTTATCCTGCAGAATGATCAAGTGGTGGGGTAACATGTACTGGGGTAGGCAGGTCTCGAGAGCGTTCAGCAAATCTTTATCGGATACACTGGCTCCTGCGTCTGAAATGACAAACCCGACAAGTAACTTTTTATTTACCACTGTAACAAAAGCGTCACGTACCCCGGCATGGTTTAACAGGGCCCCACGTATTTCACCAAGTTCGATACGGAATCCGCGCAATTTCACTTGGTCATCGATACGACCTAAGCACTCTACTTCCCCATTTGGCAGCCAACGTCCATAGTCCCCAGTACGATACAACTTTCCCGGTCGCAATGGATTCGGCAAAAACCTGGTTTCGTTAAGATCGGATCGTTTTACATAGCCAGGACTCACTCCTGCTCCACCGATGAATATTTCTCCCGTAGTTCCAATGGGCACTAGCTGCATTAGGTCATCAAACACATAACACTCGTAGCCGGGATAAGGACGACCGATTGTGATTCTTGCAGCGTGAGGGTCCAATGGATGGAGATGACTTAACACGGTTGTTTCTGTAGGACCATAGGCATTAAACAGGGTGCAGTGGTTTCCCCACCGCTCGACCAGGTCCTTGGCCAAGTGTTCTCCCCCGACAACGATCCAAGTTAATTGGGGGCAGTTTTCAGGGTATACCGAGGCTAAGAAGGACGGTGTACACACCATGGCGTCCACCTTATCCAAGGCTTCAGAGGGTATAGGTGACAATACCAAAGTCCAACCACTGCTTAATGTTAAAATGGTGCCATATAAATATGGGTCAAAGGCAACACCTAACGCAGGTAAAAACCGCGTACCTATAGGGCTGAACCCGGTGAAATGATGATGGTGTGCAATGAGATTACAGAAATTGCTATGGTTAATGGTGACCCCCTTTGGTTTCCCTGTGGTGCCTGACGTAAATAAAATGTACGCAAGGTCATTGGGTTGATTATTCTGGTGTGACGTCAGTGTACTGAGGTGACCAATGTTAACAGGGTGATCAGTGCCGACAATGTCCGAGATATTTACAAGGTTCGACCAACCATGCGGTTTGATAGTAGCAGTTGACAATACTCGAACACAGTCTGCTGTTTCCACCATATACTGTTGACGTTCTTTGGGCAACTTGCAATCAAGGGGCACATACACGGCTCGGAGGGTCCACAGCGCCAAGATGGTCATGGTAGTGTAGGCGTTACTTTCCACAATTACTGCTACACGCTCTTGCCTTTGAATTCCGAGAGAATGCAAGTGGACAGCTAAATGCCAAACTTTGTCGCTGAGGGATTGGTATGTTTCCCTATGGTCACCGCATTCCACCGCGATAATATTTGGGTGATGTGCGACGTGATGGGCAAACATGCTCAACACACCCTTTGGAATGTTTTCATTTGTGACATGGTGATGGCCACTGTAGGCAAAGCTATCTAGCAGTAAGGTTTCTTCGCTGGGATGAACGATGGGGACCTTTCGCCAGTCCTGCGCCAGGTCTGTACCACTTTCCGTGGTAAAAAAGAGCAAGTTTTGAACCAGGCGTTCCACGGTGGATAATTGGAGCACCTCCGATTGGTAATCGATGACGAGTTCCAAGCCAGTTCCGCCTTCCTCGTATAACCATGTCAACAAAAGTGGTACTGATGCATATGGTTTACCAAAGTCTAGGACGAATCCAGGTTGCATGGGTAGCACCATCGTGCATACTTTAGGTGCGTGAGGAAAATCGAAACCTGACCAGTCATATTGAGAAGACTGGCGGTAACCTTCAGTCATGGAACATAGCATATCCGCGATGGATACCTTTTCCACTGCCTGGGCCATCCAGGGTATTCGTGAGTTTTGATCAATTTGACTAAATAGTGCAACATGGGTTTGTGAAACCACTCGAAGTAGGAATAGTGCCAGGAAACCTTGAAGCAACTCCAAGCGATTCATTTCCAATGATTTCATCAAATGAGGTAGTCGAGATGTGATGGTATTGGGGACAGTGTGCCTATACCGGCTGGCACAATAGGTAGGACTCACAGGGAAGGTGTAGTCCCAGGGTAAGCCCATATCCGATGAATGCTCCGCGAAATGGACTTGCCAGTATTCACTAGGATCCAGTCCGCTGGTACCATCAGTAACGTCGACGGGAACCAAAGGTATGGCTGACAGATTAGTTATCAAATCCCACAACTGCCCTACCCAACGGTAAAACTGGATTTGGTCAGCCAGTACGCGATGAGTGTACACTGATATCCACTCGACGTAATCCTTTTTGCCAGTCATCAACCCCGCCACACTAAACAAAGGATGGTCATGGCTATCCAAGTGATGGATATCATGGAGGAATAAACGTAATTGCTCAGGAGTACCAAAAAGGGCCTCATCGATGACAGCTAGACAGGGGGTGGTTGAACCATTCTTCCCCACAGCTTGGAACACTTGGTTTTCGTAATCTACAGAGAGGGAACCTAGAACAGGAAACGCCTGGGTCAGTCTCTGAACCGCACTCTGAATCCTGAACTTGCACACAGGCTTCTTGAGACAAAATACTATTAGGTGATAAAAGTGATGACCGTGATCTTGGCCGGCTAACCAAATACGGGTTTGTTCCGGCGAGGCTTCTTGCTTCACTAATCCGCGACTGACAGAGGGTGGTGAAGAACAGGGAAGGGATAGAGTCGGAAGGGGCTCACCGAGGAATTGCAGCGCACTGGCCAGGGTAACATTTAACCCATGGCGGTGGAAATACTCCACTAAACGAAGGAACTGGTGGGTTAGGTGAGTCAAATCGTCGGGCGTTACTTGCACGGGATCATAAATGAAATAGGCCCGGTGCTGGGTCGACTCGTTGTTTGGGATCACTATTACAGCAAGAGCCACGTTCCACTGAGCCATAAATTTCTCAATTGCTGACAACCGATTTACTTTTTTGACCTCCCTGTCCTCCAACACGGCCACGATGGTGTCTACATACGACGGCATGTTTTCGCGGATCTGTAGTTTTCTTTGGCGTATTCCTGCCATCATTAAATCATTCACAGTGGCCTGAGAATCCATGGTCATAACGACAGGATGCACACTCCAGTCATTTTGAACAACCCGAGCCCACTCGAAAACGAGAGGCACCTCAGCTTGCTCCCCACCACAATGTCTCCACAGTAGTGCCCATAACACAGTCCAAAACGATTCGTCACAAGGGAGAGTGCATTGAAAAGCAACGGGATGGTTACCATAGGTACCATTGGTGACGTGCTTGGCATCCTCACCCAGATTCCACATGGTCAGGTTGTCGCGATTAACCTTTGAATCCATCAGCAAGGTCTAGCAACTTACTCACAGAAAAACAAAAGATTTTTTTTTCAACTTAAAAGTATAGTAATACGAAATAAATTTTATCTTTAAAAAAAATAGGAATCAAAATATTGGCAACGCAAGGAGTGTGATGTAGTCTGCAAACTTTAACAGCTGAGTGCTTTTCGTTCGTGTATATAGAGCTACTTCTGACTAGTTTTTATATTTGGACTGCATGAGGTTTGGCCAAGAGGATCTGGTCAAGGTAATGTGTAGGTAGTTTTGCATCCTATCTGTCATAGAAAGGGTCAGATTGTAACAGCTATGTGCATATCCAGTACAAAAGATTGTGAATGACCCGATGAGATATTTTTAGGGTACATGTCCGTATTCTATGCGGAACTCAGGTAGTCGAATGGTAAACACGAATGGATTATGTGATCATATGGTTTTCCCATTTATCTATGGCTTTCCAATACAAGACTGTGAACTGTTGGTCATTTGATTATTGGCCATTTTGTGAATATGCAAGGAAATTCAGTGGCATATTCGTTATCATATTTGAAAGTTGCGGCGTGGTTGCCAACGTTCGGAATGATGATGTAATACTCACGTTCTATAGATTCGCTTACTTTGTCGTTCCTTGTTAGGTATCCCACTTGAGCATAGACGTGGTGCCATTTGCCTATCTAAACTGCGGCATTCTGCGGATGAAGTGGCTGAAGATTAGAATCAGACCACAAATGCAGCCTCCGTTTTCCCGAAATGGTAAAGGTACTTATATTCTTGCCTTATCTTCCGGTTGTTGTAGTTTCAATACTTTTACATTGAAGTTAAAATAAAATGTACACTATTGAATCTTATCGGCCTCGCTAACCGCTGTACTCCCCCCCCCCTCTCTCTCTCTCTAAATAAATAAAGATTTAAAAATTACATATGATTTAGAGAACCAACTTGCAATGGTTATAACAACAATCGAACATGTTCTCTCGAACGTAACTCGTCATTGTATCCTAGATTTGGGGTGCAAAATACAAACTCCCCGCGGCACATGCTTTAAATGGAAGAAGGGGGCTTATACCCTGCAGTACTATTTAACCCTTTGGAATAACAACTTGTCCACCTGCTCGGGCTTACGTTGAAACCTTTGATAGGGCCACACTGGTATCTAACTGTTTAAGGAAACATTCGAAATCTACTCCTCTATACGACGGAGAGATAAATAGTAAAGTACGCCTCACTTGTACCGCCACATTCCAATTGGCGGGATGCAACAAGTGAATAGACATTTCACTGATTCGGATCTTAAGGAGGGGTCACCCGTGTCACGTATGCTGATTGGCTATAACGGTCTAACGTAACCCTCCACCGGCCTGGTTCAGCATTCAGATTTCGCATAGTTTTATCTTTTTTTAAAAAAAAATAGACACGAGGAGGAAAATCATCAGTGAGAAAGATAATGGCACACGCACAAATGATATAAAGTTGGAATTATTAAAGAGCAATGGAGTGGATCACGCTGCCTTGGTAATTTTTCTAAAAATGCCATGTACGGCGTAGGACGGGTGATTCTACATTCCCATTGTTTACCAACACCGACGACTAATCCCCTTTGTGAAGTC
This sequence comes from Dispira parvispora, assembly GCA_027577015.1. Taxonomy (NCBI): domain Eukaryota; kingdom Fungi; phylum Kickxellomycota; class Dimargaritomycetes; order Dimargaritales; family Dimargaritaceae; genus Dispira; species Dispira parvispora. Next base: position 11,642 of record JANBPY010000143.1, read on the forward strand.
GTAATCCCATCTACTCGCTTCCTTAAAAGTTATTATTACAAAAAGTTACATAGCCAGTGGCTAATCTTACACGGTGCATCAAATGAGAATGACATCCCTAAAAATACAAAAACAAAAGAAAAACAACAGTGCTGACGTAACGCACCTTGCCAGTCTATTCCGAATCGTGTTGCTGATATTGGAAATTTTTCGCCCAGTCCAACATACCATGGCTAATCCACAGGGTGACTTCATCCAAGGTTTGGGATACGTGTTGCTGGAATGTGGGGATAAAAGGTTCCACCATTGACCAAATGATACAGGACACCGTCCACACTCCCTGGGCCAGAGTAATCAGAAGAGTGCTGATGCTACGACAGCCGTGAACCAGTATAGGGAGAAAGATTCGCTTCCAAAAGACTAGCAACGCAGTCACCAGTCGATCCCCAGTTATCGCAAGAACCTGCAAGAGATGGTTGACATAAGGAATTGTCATGGTGAGTAGAATTGAGCCGTACCGCAGGCCAAAGGAAAACTGGTAGAAAATCCATCGCATGCTACAGCCTAATTTCACACCAAACGATTCGATGAGGGTGATCCAGTGGCGTAGAAGAAGAGTTAACCAGGTTAATGCCGGGGCTACTACAAAATGTACCATAGGACCAAGGAATCGTTGAACTACCCACAAACAACCAGACTGGTAAAAGTGCCATCCCTGAAGCATAAAGGTTTGCCCCCGGCGGCACCATCGCTGCAGTACGACCCAAATAAAATGATGTCGAGAAACCCACTGTTTGGCTAGTTCACTCCAACGAGCCATGCATTGCCACCCGTGCAGCACATAACGGTTCAGGACCACGAAACATACTCTAGACATCTGATAAACGAGGATAGCCCAATACCGTAATGCATTTCCTACCCTGGAGGTCAAGATCGAAAAGTAAATTAATGTCCTTCGTAGAGTAGGTATAACCCAGTTCTGGTACCCCATGCTAATCGTTACGAATATTCGATCCTTCACCCTCACTAGATAACATCCAATTAGCACCAGCCCAAGAATAAGGTGTTGACCCAGTGTCACCAATCCCGCATGGTAAATCATGCCATGAACTGCCCGAATTACGCTATGACCAGTTCTCACGAGGCAAGTGTAGAAGGCAACTAGGTCATGAACCAACGTTTGTCCCACTATACGGCTACAATAGATCAAGATTCGCACGAGGGCAAGGATGCGGTGGCCCACATGCAAGAGTCCACGGCCTAGAATCTGAGAAGCACGTACAAGAGGTATAATACCGCGGTGGTACAGGGTATAGCTGATATGAAAAAGCCTTTGCAGAAAGTACACTAGTTGATCTCGAGTATTCGTCAGAACCCGTTGATTGACCTGCCAAAGAGTAGTGCACGCGCTAGCCAGAGTGGGGAATCCCACATCGTATAACCATATTGCGGACCGTTCCACAAAATCCATAGCCCATATCCGTAGTATTTGACCCAAACCTACACGATAAAACCAAATGGTCAGTGGTACTAGAGTATGGTAAAAGCAACGGACCAGGGTCTGTGCCATAACTATGACTCCATCCAATATCGTAAACACGGCAATGCGGAACAATTCCCAAAATAGACGTCCGAACAGGTATACTCCGGCGAAAGGGGCCAGGGGGATATACACCCATAGCGGTGTTTGTAAAGACGCCTGGTTGGACTGACGGTTGGACCAAGTTTGGGGAGAGCGACCGAGGGTTTGACGCCAGTCTACACGATAGTCCTTGGCTAACCAAATGGCGAGTAAAATGGCCAGTCCGGTCCAGAGAACGCCTGCAGAGTATACGGGAACGGTGGGGTCATTGTTAGTATTTTGACCGGATAGAGTGGTGTAAGACATGGGTACACCAAGAACAGAATAAGAAAAACAAACAAAAAAAACGGGTTTACGAATAGCAGTAATTCTAAAATACAAAGTCGGGTGTTTTGCCCAATAGAGGAAAGGCTCCTACCGAGTACAGCTGGCTGAAAACCAGCCATATATTGGTCGAATTTCAAACTCTACAAAGCTTTACATTTCGAAAACCCACACCAAACTCCCATGTCACCACTTTTGCCAAGCATTTCAATAGATCACATGATGATTAATTTAAATCACCTGAGTAAAACAAATTGGGAGCGCCATTTTTTTTTCACACAATAGATTAACCCCCTTACTGTAAAGAAATTTTACAGTGCATATACAGCGGAAATGAAAATATCTGTAAAAAAAAAAAAACAGGCCATGAAAAGGATAAAAGAAAATTCGACTGGTATTATGTCCCTTCTTCAGGTTCTTCCAATAGTGTTCTTTTGTGTGTGTGTGTGAGTGTCTGTTTCTCTCATCTCCCTGTTCCTTACCTTCTTTTTTTTTTCTTTGGACCTTTGTGTTCCCTTTACTGTCTACCGGTTACCCTGCCTTTTACTTGTTAATCATGTCGAAGCTCTTTGTTGGATCATTGCCCTGGGCAACTAGTGAAGAAGACTTGGCCCAATTGTTTGGCCAGTTTGGACCAGTTGTGCACGCCACCATCATTCGTGATTACCAAACCGGTAAGTTTTCTAAATCCTGTGGCGAATGCTACTACCCGTGTGGTGACACGTCATCTCATGATAAGGGGTGATAATTCATCATCCTTGAGTGTACCAAACTCGTCTGTTAATACTCGTTGAAAACGGAGGAGAGGTGCTGTTTGCTTTCCCATTATTCTTGATACACTGGACGGTGCGGTTCGATGATTTAAAACCTACTCTACTTTTTTGCACTAGGTCGCAGCCGTGGATACGGGTTTGTCCAGTTTGACAACGACGCCTCTGCCCAGCAGGCTCAGCAGCAGTTGAACGGTTATGAATTGCAGGGCCGTACAATCAAGGTAGACTTTGCCACTGAGCGGGCTCCCCGTGCCGACGGTGGAAACTTCAACAACCGTCGTGGTGGTTTCGGTGGACCTCGCCGTGGGGGTTATAACAACCAATACTCCCAGCGCGGTGGCTACTATGAGCAGGGCGGTAACCCCGATGATGCCAACAACTGGCGTTCCAACCCCCAACAGCCCCAGGGGGAATAAACAGGACCGATATCACCGTGTGTATCAAGGGATCTTTTTAATTAGCCCATCCTTGTTGTCAACATCCCTCTGTGTCGTAATTGAATCGAGTCACTGCATTTGGACAAATTTTTATTAGCTGGATATATATGTACATGAACTCTATGTATTTGTACGAATCTATTAAAAGTTTTATTTTTGGATGGTAAATTTGTAAGAGATATCATGTCAAGGTTTTGAGGCGGTCAAAAATTCTAAAGAGTCAGGGATGGTGGTGGATAATCCCAAGTGGGAGAGATGTGCGTCATCCCAAAACTTGGTGAGATGACGTTGACCTGAATCACAAAGTACAGTAACCACCGTGTGACCAGGGCCCAAGGCCAAGGCGGTGCGAACTGCGGCAACACAATTGACCGCAGAGGAACTACCCACGAATAACCCCTCCTTGTTGACCAAGTACCGGGCCATCCATACCGCTTCCTGGTCAGTCACACGTACCGCGTCGTCAATCCAGTCGTCCGCAGCACCACTTCCACCCAGAACTTGGGCAACATTACGGGTCATACGGTTCATTCCAATGCCTTCCACCACAGTGTCCACTTGGTGTCGTCGACGACTACCTTCGGCTTCTTCCGGAGTGTACATGACGTGGTGTTTGACTCGATGAAATAATCCCGAGCCCTGGGGATCGGCCACTACTGCCCGGAGGTGAGGTACCTGTGTTTTGAGATAACGGGTAATACCAGCCAAGGTACCCCCCGTTCCAGCACCCGCTACAAAGGCATCGATGACGCCCTGGGTTTGGGCATAAATCTCAGGACCGGTGTGAGTGTAATGGGCATGGAAATTGGCCAGGTTCTCAAACTGGTCGGCAAATAGTCCCTGACGCCCAGGGTGGTCCCGTCCGTAGTCCTGAGCTCGTTGGCGTGCTACATTGACAAAGTGTGAGGGGTTCACAATACTCACTGGCCGTACCTTTTCTACCGTGGCCTGCAGTCGTTCCAAGAGGTCATACTTTTCTTGTGCTTGATCGTCGGGCATGACAATATGGCATTGGTAACCTTTGGCACGGGCGATCATGGCCAGCGAAACTCCAGTGGAACCCACCGTTCCTTCGAATAAACACGACTGGGTGTGGGGAACGAGTTTACCGGCCTGTTCGGCAGCTTCCACCATGGCCAGGGCCACACGATCTTTGGGACTACCCCCGGGATTCAGAAACTCGGCCTTGGCGTAAATCTCACAACCGGTGGCTTCGGATAAACTGGGCAAGCGTACCAAGGGTGTATGGCCAATTAGACCCACCACGCCATTAACCACTGCATGTTTTAAAGTTGAAACTTGGTCTTCTTGACCTTTACGACGACTGCGATGGCGTGAGGGCTGTTGTCGGTATTGTGCTAAACCGTAACCTGTAGTCAGGCCTAGAATCACCCCCACGACCAATGTGTACAGGGACGAATTTAG
>JANBPY010000144.1:0-16117 GCA_027577015.1 Dispira parvispora
TGTGGAAGCAGTGGGAAAGCATAAGATACAAGCAACGTCAGCCGAGCAGAGCGAGGTGGCAGGGGTTGCTTGTATAAGCAAAGAATCATTGTTAGTATAAAACGTGCATCATTATTTTCCAAAAAAAATCAACCATCATACGCCACCAAATGCAAGACACATCACAGGTGCGAAGAAACAACACTTGCCTCCATCTGCTCGGCTGATGAGCCCCTACACTTTGCTTCGGGTCGTCACCAGTTGATCACTGGCAATTACCAATGACGTGAATTTCTGGCTGTTCTTCGAAAAATTAAATAGTTTTTTTTTTAATTTTTTTTTAAAAAAAGATGATGAACACTCTGCATTAAAGTTCAACCGGCGTTTTAACTAGACAAACTATTTGACATAGCGACACCCTATTTGCTATAATCGGGAAGGTAAGAAGGGTTGCCTTCCAGTAGCAACAAACAAGGTCATTTAGCCGCAAAGCCCGATAAACATTGTTCAAGTTGATCACCTGTGCAGTAGTGGCGGAAACAGTCGATGTGATACATTCAAAAGACTACCTTGGGAACCAGCCATTCACCTCAAAAGAAGTGATGCAAAGGAGTGACAAGAATACTGGGAATAGATGTGTTTTACCATTGTCGGAATAACCTGACCAATAAGTAGGTTGGGTTTCTGAAGACTAGGGGGGAGACACTGCAAAGCAAAACACCGGTGCTCTCCCCCTTTCCCTCTAGAACCAATAGTCGTACTGCCAGGGGATCTACGAATGTGTCTCTGTACAACTTGAATCATGAAATCATTCTTTAAGTGGAAGCGAGGACTCGGTGAAATGTCGGTGAAAATTTTTTTTACGTGATGATAAAATTTTCAAAATTGAAAAGTTTTTTTCACTTTGCAAAGGCTAGAGTGCATATTTAAACTTGCCTCGATCACACTAATGGGTACGGTGTTCATTTTTGTATAGCCGAGAGTATAGGGAATAAGAGCGTACCTCGCACTCACCATGTGTTTCCATAGAGAAGTTGGATTCGATATGCCCAGTGGAGGTGGATTATTCCGGCGGTTATCAAAATGTTCCACTCGGGATTAAGCATCCCGTTTTATGTGTTCGATTCGTCGTAGAGAATTCTGAAGAGCAGAATTAGTCGTCTCGTGTCCTTAGTTCTTGGGATGAGTTTCCCCAAGTTTTACCCCCACGTTTCGTAGACCTAACGAGTAGGTCTTTCAGTCATGTCCTAGTCCATGTCCCTCGGCTCTAGTTCTTGGGATGAGTTTCCCCAAGTTTTACCCGTGTTTTGTAGACCTAACGAGTAGGTCTAACCTCGTATTCTTCCCCTCGTGAGTTCTTGGGCGTAGTAACCCAGAACTATCCTTGAGTTTCCTAGATCTCATCTGTAGGCCTTCTCGCCTTACCCTTGTCTCCGTCTGTAGGCCTCCTCGCCTAGCCCCTGTCCCTGTCCCCGTCTCTAGTTCATGGGTGTCGCATCCCGGAACTTTCCCTGTATCCTGTAGACCTAATCCATTGGTCTCTCTGTCTGTCCCCGTCTGTAGTTATTGGGAGTAATATCCCATAGCTATTCCTGTAGACCTAATCCATTGGTCTTTCTGTCTGTCCCCGTCTGTAGTTCATGGGTGTCATATCCCAGAACTTTCCCTGTATCCTGTAGACCTAATCCGTTGGTCTTTCTGTCTGTCCCCGTCTTTAGTTATTGGGAGTAATATCCCGTAGCTATTCCTGTAGACCTAGTCAGTAGGTCTTTCTGTCGTGTCCTAGTCCGTGTTCTCCTGTCTCTAGTTCATGGGTGTCGCATCCCAGAACTTTCCCTGTATCCTGTAGACCTAATCCGTTGGTCTTTCAGCCTCGTCCCTGTCTCAGTTCTTGGTAGTATTACCTTAGAGCTATCCCTGTATCCCGTAGGCCTAGTGTGTAGGTCTTCCAGCCCAGCCCCTGTTCTCGGATGGCGTATTCCCGAGTTTGCCTGTATATTAGGAGTCCTTGTCGGTGATTGTGGTCCAGTTCAAGTCAAAGTCTTGAGTTGTGTGTGGGTTTTGTTTTTTGTTGTCATTAGCGAAAAATTCGATCAGAGCTTATTAGGTGGAATAAAACTCGTAGTCGGAAAGCCCTCGGGGGAGGGCAATCCAAAAACATACAAATGTGTAAAAGGTTTTTGTAAACAGTAATCGATAACGGAAATGAACAAAGAGCAGCAATAGGAGATTCGGTATTCGATTTGTGCAAGCATTTTCTAGAACAGCCTACGTTACCTGTAGATGGGCTGCTGTATCGTGTTTTATTTGGTAGAAGGTGGTGCTCTGCTGAAGTGACATTCGGTAACTTAAATAGCAATGTAATACACTGTTTTGTTAATATCGCTGGTATAAATAATGAAAGTAACAAGGATGTCATTCGAAACGAATGACTAGACATAGTAAGAGCGCCGCCATGCATGGCTCAATACCCATAAGAACGAAATCAATACAATGGTTTGGGTTACAACAAGGACACTTTGGGTATGGCTAATCTGACCAGTAGGGATACGTAAGGTGAAATAATCCGTGTTGGGGTCATTGGGAGGAATACCAAACCACTGCGAGCCCACCAACGCACCGTGTTTAACCGTTTGTTCGTCGCCACTGTCGGCTAAACATGCGTTAAGAGTATCCAGGTTTATTCCGGGTTTAACTACCGAAACCAATGTACTATTGGTTATATGACGTGGCCAAAGGGCCGGTGTTGGTGGTTGGAGGGCACCGCGCATCCGGGCAGGGAACTCGGGTAGTTGAACAGAACCTTTGGCCAACGTTGCTAAAATCCAAGGCGCTGGCACGGATATTTTGGCATAGGCAAAATCGTCAGCAACCAATTTATACCGCGCATGAAGTGGAATAGATACTTTTCTGGTTTTCGAGGGTACTTGTGACCGATGTCCTTCTCCCCACAGCTGATTCGGAAGAGGAAGCTCCACGGATAGAATGGTGCCAACGTTAGAAATTCGATCCAGCGGCAGTTCCAGCTCGATAGGACCAGTGTATGTGCTGTGACCAATGTCAGATTCGTAATCAACCAGCTGGTAAGGGTCGGCAAAGATCCCGGTGGGTAGCCACTGTACCACGTCAAGTCTACTAAAGTTACGATACCATGTATCCTTGTCATCTGGGGCCAAAGTAGGGGGAAACTCCAGCACCAAGTTCGGATGCATGGAGTTTAAAGGCAATATACCGAAATGACACTTTCCGATTGGAGGAAGGGTTTCCTGGGTAGTAAAAGGTTTGGCTATGGAACCATTCAATCAAAACCGCCCACACAAATACACAAGTTATGTTAGCCAAGGAAAAGGTTAGCAAAGCAAATTTGTACAGAATCTAGCTCCTATACGTAAAGCACCAACAACAACGGAAAGAGCCCTTACCTATTAGCGAAGAATCGCTTCGTGATAATTCCATGCCCTGGTAAGTAAGCACGTCGTTGTCCGGGGACCGGTTTACTGTGAGTACGAATAATTCGGTACAGTCCGCCGTCGCTGGGCGGGTAGATTCGCAGGGTAATACCCGAGCTTCATGTTCCAAAAACATCGACCACACCCAGGATTCCCACCGCACTTGTGAATTTTCCGCCTGATCCAACGAGACGCTGAGCAATTTTGGAGCTGTCCCTTCGGTGTCGTCTAAAACAGACAACAACGATGCATACCAAGGAAAGAGGGGTCGGATTGCACTATGGTTGAAATCTGTTCTACGGTCTAGCCACTGTCGAACGACGTTGGACACTGGCTGATTATCTAGGTAAATGTAAAATTCTGAATTTCCGATATCGACCCATGTCTCTGGGTTCTTCAGGAGATGTAATGCATAGGTAAGTGGGTCAATTTGTCCACCAGAGTCTTTGGAAAATTCAAACAGGCCCTCGGGGTGTCCAATAAGCCATTGGCTCAATTCCTGCAAGGTTTCTGGGCTTGGCTGGATGTGGCCGTTGTGTAAAGTAATACGCAAGTGTACCCCTGCGGGTAGTAACCAGCGAGCTAACCAAGGACTTCGGTTATCCAAAACACACCGCTCTTTCTGGGCACTGATGGGAGTACACGGTAACCATGAAGACCGCTTTGGTACTATCGTGATATCGAGATGGCGAAGGAACCGAGGCCAAGTCCTACCACCAGGCTTTTCCAACGAGCTGGGAACGGTGACCATGCCCTGCTCGTGATCCAGTCGTAGGGCATCTTCGCCGAGACCAAGAGTCACATAGTTATCCTCCCCTTGGGTATAAAGCGACTTTTTATCTTGCGACGGTTGGGGTTGATTGCGAAAATAAGCACGCTGACGCAATGTAGCCATAGTTTGGAGTTGGTAAATGCCTTACTGTCAGGTAAATAATGAGCACAAATGTCGAAAAATGTAAAAGCAAAGCAAAGTCAAGCAGGCGGGTACCAAAAAAAAACACCGCTTGGGCGGTTTGTCCTTGCCCCCTAAAAAGTGAAAAATAGGCGTAGTGGTCGCTTTGAGGGTTCTCAGTAGTATGGGAGCAAGTTTATTGCCACTGTTTTGAGTTCAAAGTCATTCGGTAGTGTACTCACACTTAACCGAAGTTGCACACCTTTTTAATAGCATGAATAACGTAATAAATGAATAAAAATACATAGTAATTGATTGTGGTTTACCGGGCAAACGAATCCTTGTGAGGTACCCTACCTATCGGGTACTGGCTCCGCTTGGGTTTAAAATTAAGTTTGCTAGGCGGTGTCGACGCCGTATTAAATGCGAAGTTTCCCAATAGTGCACTGCCTTTCGGTGTAGCGCAAGGGTATGGCTTTGGGTCAGCTGGTAAAATTTCAGCACTAGCGTTAGACACAGATGGGTGACTTGTCGCAGCCGGTACAGGATGATGATGGGTAGCAATAGTGATTAATGACGATGACGTACCTTTGGGAGCTCCCAGGGACACTTGGAATTCAGGATCAGTATTTTGGTTACCAAGGTCTAGTTTGTCCACCAGTGAAACCATCTGTTCGAGGGTATCATCATCTAAATAGTCCTGTGAGCTCACAATGTCCACTGGGCAGCTGGTGTCGATTGAATCGTTTAGAGTAACTCGGCTGATTTGTGCTGCTAACAACTCCGGCGCTGTCAGTTTCTGACTCGACAATGTATCCTGTGGCATTTTGGATTCGGATGGCAGAGGGTTACTGACTTTCAACGTGGTATCGAACGATGTCAAGGGCACCCCATCCACGGGATCTTGGCGAAGGATATCCCAATATGGTCCACTCCACTCTTCAATTTCGGTCCAGATCAGATCTAGTTGATCACAATCTATGAATGTATCATTTTCCGCATCGCGAGCAAAGTGGGATACACTCTGTTTCCCCTTCTGGTCAGCGGCCGTGGGTGACTTTGATTCATCATACGAGTGACCACCCGGGTCACTCGTGTAGGTGGAATGAACAAAACTATAATAGGATAATGGATAAAGCGGATACAGTGGTTTCCCTAATTCTACCAGCGTGGTGTGTCCCCTGGTCGATACCTGGGGACCTATCACCTTATCCTGTAAACACCGGAATAGCCAGGAGCCCCCTGCTAGTTTGATATTCACCAACTGGTAAGCCAGTTCTAATGCTTCCATGCCTCGCTTACTGCTGTATGCAATATAATCTGCACAAAATCGTTCTGGAGAGCAACTGAAAATGGCATTTAGTTGGGTTCCGAGTGCCACCACTGAGTATACGGCATCGTTGACCACCACGCGCCCCCATAATTTGTACCTGAAATTCAAGTGCGAAATTCGTCGATACTGGATAGAGCAATCAGTGCACTCTGCAATAGGCTGGGTCGACGTAGTGTTACTCTCTCCGGGAAAATTGTCAGTGGTTTTCGTGCTGGACAGTGCCCAGGCTTGTAACTCCCTACTCAGTCCAAGCGTATTCGATGTCCACTGGACTTTAGTTCTGCACGCTGGACATATTGGTACCAGAAAAGGACAGTGAAGTAAATAGGAAACCAGTAGCAATGACTCCGTCTCGCCCCCGTTCTTGTTGTCAAACGATGTTGAAGATTTGGATACGCTGGTTTGTGACCCCGAGTAATAGGCACGGCATGGCAGCCATACTCCACAGAACTCTCCGGAAAGGGGCAACGTGGCCACAGGGTTAGTCATAACAACTGACCTGCCGTGGAAATTTAAAGCCGAAAACAGTTCCGAGCATACCCTACGACAAACGTACGTCGTATTTAATCGAGATAACAACAAAGTAACAATAATAATAGCCACAAATGAAAGCGTTGGGAACTATTAACCTTGATGGGATATATGTGAGGAATCCCATTAACTGGAGTACCTATACGGTATGTCTCGGAAACCAATAATTTACAGAGTTGCACGATAATTCGGCCATTAGTGATAATGGGAAAGGCTGACAGAAAAGTACGAAAAAAACATAATCAGTGGGAGGAAAAAGTGTTACGAAAACAAGGACAGTGAATAGAAAAATTGAGTAGGCGGGACCTACAGAATGTCTAGCAGCTCTGAAAAAGGTGCGGACAAAGTCACCATTCGCAAAGTATAATTAATCAAAGCCACCAAGCCGAAATAAATTACCTCACATCTTATTTTATAAAACAGAACTAGGGCTCCTATCGATTTGGAGTTTATATCTGTAATTCTACACGAGGATTACATTTGCAACATGGTCATCACTAAAATAAACAATACTACATGACATGGTCGCACTCCATAACATCGCCTTCCGAATATGACACTGTTCACCAGCTAAACCAGCCCGTCTAATATTATACAATAATCTGCGTCAAGTGGGAATCTATAATTATCATGATCTATAATCACCAACAGCATACATTTCACATTGTTCTTCATATTATCTTTTCATTTTGATAAACCTTTCACGTTGTAACAAATGGAGTGGGATTGTGGTAATCGAGTAGGATGTGAAGGTAGAAAATTCATTCGAGTAGGATACAAGAATAAACAAAGTGTTTATTTAACAAACAAGGAAATCATATGAGCGTAGTATTATAGCTCCTTTTGTATCCTGGACAGGATCTATAGGAATTGGTGATGTCTCGATAATAGCTAAGTGGAATGGGTGCATCACTATTTCACATCAGTGATCCAAGATATCAATGGAGGTTGAGGATTTGTCCTGCAAGAGTTGAAGCAGGATAACCTAGTTGCATCGCATGACCATCTGGTATGATGCATCCTAGATTTACTACTGATAACCCGGGTCTTTTTCTTTAACAATCTTGGTGAAATCAAGTAAGGCAAGCTCATGTCCTTTCAGGGAGCACACTAATGGCCTTCCCCTAAAGTTTGTTGTACTGGTAAATTGGCTTTATTTATGGGCATTATTTCCAAAACGGATGCAAAAAACGTTAAAAGTAAGAAAAGTTAAGCGGAGACCATAGTAGAATAAGAATTAATGAGCCTGATAAAATGTTTTCTAAGGAAAGTGAAAATTTAAGCAAAAAAAATTTCCAGTCAAACCAGGCCACAAAAAAAAGTATCTCCGACACGGGGAATCGAACCCCGACCGTCGCGGTGAAAGCGCGAAATCCTAGCCATTGGACCATGTCGGATCACATGTTCACGTTTTGCAATATTAAAATATAAACAGCGAAGTTAAAATCTTGATACCGGGGCTGATGAAAAGATTTCCCAGGATTCTCGTATGAGTTGCAGTAAATTGCAAAAGGTGTACCACCGGTTCCGCGCCAAGGGGTATACTGTTCCCCTAGTATATTGCACTGAAACGCTTATTATGAGGAACTAGGGTAGCAGGAGTTAATTAAGATGGAAAGCAAACTTGGCTGCCATGGAATGTGGAAAGGTAACTAGCTACCTTCCTTTTAGGAGAGATTCCCTAAGTTCCCAGTATATCATCAGGGTCTATAAACTGGAAGTCATATATAAACCCTACTATTTTGGTACTGGGGTCCTAATAATTTCCTCCGCTGGGATCCTGACTATAATAGGCGTACACTTTCAGCTATATGATTTCCTTATTTGTTAAATAAATATCTATTTATTCTTATAACCTACACATTTACACTAATTGCGATGTAGATAATTCCCCCTAGATTTTGCGACGCTCCTATTACTAGGGTGATGCCTTCTCAGCTCTGAGAGTTTTATTACCATTGTGTGCTTTATAAGCTGCTGAATTTAATCATGTTACAATAATAAGTGTAGTAGCGTGTTTTTAATATACATTTGCAGCAAAAAGTAGAAATTTAATTGATCATAATGTAGTCAGTGAGAAAATGCACTGAAAATTGTAACAATGTGCATATTCAATAGTAAATGCGGATAAAGCTAAAAAAAATACAGTATATGATGAGCATTGGTGAAACTAGGCAGGACATGTATTATCACACCGGGCCCAAAAAAAACTAGGCAGGACAGTCTATAGAGAACCATTATACAGAGGGACTAGGGAAATATCACCACTTTATCCAGCGCAGCCCGAAGCTGTGTAATGTATTAGTCAGCAGAAGACACAGCAAAAATGAACACACCGCCAAGTGTATGAATGAATGCTGCAACTACCATTTACGCTGTTTCGGTGTGCACTGAATTCATGTTAATAATCTAATTTACCACTAGCTAATAGAGTGGCCTGTATCTTTTAGTAGTCATAAAAAATGATGTGAAATCAGAATTCAATGTGCAGTTTTAAGTGTCACCTCATTGACCATTCACGTGACAAACATGATTTTTATCAAGCGGCTGTGTCACTTCATTGCGTTTTCACAAAAACAATGTCCATTTTTCGTATGCGGTCACTTATTTCCACCTTTCCATGGTCATAGCGTAGTGGGCGTTGAGTAAAGCAGTGTCCAGTCAGGTATAAAATGTGGAGAACTTCTCCGTCTTTTAAACCATAACCCTAGTGTATTCTTGAGAGTTTAAGGTAAAGGTAAGTGTGGTTGTTAGCCTTTACATGGGCGAAATATTTATAACTGTGTGTATACAAAAGCACAATAAATCAACAGTGTCGGTTCGGTAAAAGTGTCGAAAAGTTCCTTTCTCTTAGTGACTTCACTTCTATTGTTTATCTGCATCTCTCTATCGCCACTACCTACGAATATTTAGTAGCTACTCCCCTTTCCTATAATACTCGCTATAGCCACTTTCCTGGACTACTTTAGAAAACTTGACATCGCCAATAATTCCTGGAAAACATGGCGGTGCTGTTGATCAACCGTGTTTTGCTAGTAGGATGTTTATCGATTCTCCACTATGTGACTCAAGTACAAGTGGTGGTCGCTATGGAAAATCGCCCCGACAAAGGTGGCTTTCCTCCGAGTAAAGATGTACGTTGGTCGTCTGCATTTCGAGACAATGGCATTGACCCTTTCCTGGGGACCCCATCCGAGTTTCAGCACATATCGCCCAAACATAGTAAAGAAAGACAGCGGGCTGAATCCAGTGCCGCTCTGGAATATGACATTGGTGAAAATGGTGTTACTGCGATTATCCAGGCTCGCCCTCAGGTCTCATCCACCCGCAGCGATACACACCTACAGGAAAGTGATACTTCAAGCAAAAGTTCCACTTTAGACTTTAGCGAGTATATAGATTTTCCAGAGGATATTGTTGACTCGGATATGGCTGCAAATAGCCGAGGGTCACAATCGAATCGGATTAATACACCAGACGAATTCTTCTCAGAGTTGAAAAATTACTTGGCAGAATATTATCCGGTGGTGGAAGTGGACGAAGTACTCACAGCCAAAACCATTCAAAGTGAAGGCACTAAAACGCTTTTCCGTTATTACCAACGAGGACACTTTCCAGAGATAGAAAATTTGGTAAACGAGTTCCTAGAAGGACCCTCGCTAAGTGATTTAGGGGAACAGTTCCCTTCCTCTGCCCTGAATTCGTGGATACAGCAAGAATTTATGCCTGACTTATCTAGTGCCTGCTACAGGCAACTCAGTTTACCACAACATCAGCAGGATTCCAGGAGTATTGAAACGTTAATTAGCACAGAGGTTGTGCGGATATTACAAATTAGTAAATCCCCAAAAACTGACATCGCACGGAGAACGCTTTTCGCTGAAAACCGTAATTACAGAATCAACCAAACAATAAGAGACCGGGTAGGAGGTAACAACGTCGTTGGAATTATCTTCAAACACAGTGCAAAGGACAACTTCGAGGTGAGGATTATCTGGCTTCCCGCTCATGAAAAGTACACGTGCGAGAGTGTCACACACTACCTTACCCGACACTACTTTTTTGTCCGGCCGTTTTCCTTTCCCGTTAAAAACAATGTCAAGGATGACCTTGCCAAATTTATGCTACGTTTGAGCAATACCATAGGGTCCAAAAGCATGGATCGGATCAACTATGAGATTTATATTTCACTGTCAAATAGAGCTAGACATTAGAATATGATGCGAAAATTGGCATCTCTTACTTAGCTAGATCTGTTGACAGATTTTTCTATTTCTTTCGTGCCTAACTCTAGAGTATCCAATCGACAGAGCCATTACCAACCGCCAAATCGGCATGGAAAGAGAAGCTGTAGCAATCGCAAACCATTGTAATGAATCGAGGAGGGTTACACAAATAAAGACACCCAACGAGTAGGATAAGGATGGATATAGCAGTTATTGAAAACATGAAGGTTCTCTAGGCATTGTGAGCCATCTCTTATTTATACACTCTCACCAGCATAATTCCATATGGTGTACTTTTAACTGTCAAAGCCTAGCAGAAGTATCTCAGCTAATTCATCGTACAGTTGGATTATTGTGAGGCCTAGTAGACTGAGGTGGGAAGCGGACCTTTTCCCAAGGGTCTATGAGGAGATGCATGAGGATGAACTTCCTTCTTGATGCACGTGTATGCCTCAGCATACTCAGTGGAACAAACCGTTAAATCAGCAGGAATGATCTGGCTATTTTTCCGACCCAAGCTTTTATCTTGTCCACAATACACGGATAAGGGAAGGGGTCCTCCCAGTGAATTCCAAGAGGGGAACTCACTTGGCTGCCGCTCGTTAGGAGTTTGTCATACTACGTCAATAGCGTATGGACGAAATGGCTAGGTCAATCCTCGTGGAGACAAAGGCTTGCCCCACGATAACCCCAATAACGACTGGTAAATTATCATAAGAACCCAACGGCATCAGTTCGCGGTTTTTTTAAGACCCACTTGTGGTTTATGTTTTTGTTTTAATTGATTTCATCATTGAGGTGCCTAGGGGACATGGAATCCGTTTATTTTCTATCATATCATATACACCAGCCACTGGAACATCATGTCCCTACCTGCGTGAACGGGGGAAAATAGGGAGCCCTACCATGGCTCGTTAAGCAATGAGCTCTATTTCTATTTCTTTCGCTGGGTAGTGCAGTAGATAACTGTAAACCCTTAATCCAATGGCATGAACCGGCTAAATCTGAGGTCCGGTTGTTACTAATAGCGAAATCAACACGTAAGACGAGATACTAGCTCCCAAGTGAAATATTACCATAATATCATGAATAAAATATTCGCTATGGGCGTTACGTACTCGAAGTTATACATGAAAAATAGTTGGTCAGTGAAAAGTAGGAAATTATTCTGGATACCAAAGAATATATGAAATAAACCGAAGTGAGGACTGCATCGATTGTCAGAATCTAGGCAGGTTCAAATGTGAGCATCAGAAGTTGCCAGTGGACTCGGTAGGGAAATTGTTCAACACAGAAAACATCTTTGCACATCATATTTCCCTAGTCTATCAACAACCCCAAACCGTCATACCCCCCGCCCCTCAAGCGGGCCCTCCAAGCTCTCCTACCGGATCCCGAAACCGGAATCCCACCCCCAGATAGTCACCACCTCAGACCCCCATAGCCTATCGCCACCGTACCACTTACGGCGCGTCCGGTCTGATTCGTGGTTTAATGACAATAGGCTACCCTATATTCCCCGCTATCTGTAACAACAATTGTGCATCACCTCCAGGTGGAGCGTCATGCTCGCACGCCTTGGCCTCGGGACCACGGGCCACCGTGATCACGGCCGAATTTGATTTTTGATATATAATGCTTATCTTTTATTGGTTAACCGTACTATGTCGAAATCCCGGTGGTATATCATCAGTCAAGTATAAAATAAATTGCCCACAAATATGCATCCACTAGAGCCGCATGAGTCTTTCGTGAAATTCTACTGGTCAAATAGGAACTGGTACATATTTTCTCTGTTTGGCCATAGAGAGACCATTATCACTCAAGTAGAGGAAGGTAAATGGGCATTTGCAGAAGGCAGTGTTAACCCAAGTAGATGGAGTGGCACGACATCACCATGCTGGTACCAATGTGAGGGTTTAAATCTTTAAGAAAGAGTGAGCATGTTTTTCATTTCCTGGACCGGAATCTATGACAATAAATATAATTATTTTTGTCTGCAAAGCGATTTGAAACTAAAAACGTACTAACAAAAACTAAGCCAATCGCTAGGTCAGTAAGTTGGGCTATGGTTTGCGATGTGTGTTCTACCATATAATAATAATAATATGTGATGGGGGTATTATAGAAGAAAAAATGATTGTGAAGCTGATTCCTACCTGGTAGCAGCTTATGACATAGTTCTGGATGGTTAAGCGAGGCTAATTCAATGGTTGCACCATAGAATGATCCATAAATGGTACCTGTCTTACTTGGAAGACAATGTTTTGGGATATAGCAGGATATACAGCCTTATTCTGGGTTATTAAATTACCACAATATACGCTAAGTATATTGGCCAGTGACAAATGCTTGAAGGGAAGGAATAACGGAAAACTGAAGTAGTGAAATGCTGGCACTGTAGGGCTATGTCTAGAATATTGTTCACCAGAATATGTAGGTTTATGCCGAGAGGCGCTAGGGAATGTGAATCCTTGCCATTTTGCATTGATGTTTGTGGAAGTGGGTGACTTTGGTTCTATGCTTCTACCTTATATGATTAGAATAATTTCCTACATATAAAAAATGGTTCAATTTGCCATACTAAGCAATAGGCATTGTGTTATGCGTACTGGCTACACCAGAGGACCCCATTCGCTAAACTGAACACATTTTTGTGACTTGGTGAATTTTTGCAGAAAGAGCATTGTCATTTCTCTACTGTTCCATTTACTCTGTATTTCAACTGAAAACTAACGATTCATCAATATAAAGAAATGTAGAAAGCCATTCCAATCCTGTAACTCATGGGTTGATGTAATGGAGTCATAGGTCCTTTTAAACAATTTTCACCGAAGGTACATTGGTACCCACGGAAAGCCGAAGATGATAGTGGGAAGTTCCAAATATCTGCTGTGAAAGATATTCTTCCAACTGCAAAGGGAGTACCCTTAGCAGGAATATTCACCATTTGCGCAGTTACCATCAAAGGGGTAAATGGTTTTCATGCATTGACTCCTTGATAGTGTTGACAGGATATTCATCGATTTGGCAGGGCGTCTGAACTTATAGTTTGCTTATGGGTGACAAACGCTATAGAATTGAAACTAGAAAAATGAAAGCTGTATCTAACTGGTCGCACGCCTGTACCTCACATAGTCATTATACAAATATTGGCAAACTTCCTTGGACTTTTGACCAAGCTTAGCCAGATTGAAAATTTAAATCCCCTGGTACCTCCAGAGTACTATTGTGTTTCTCTATATCGAGGGTCGAGAGACCACCGGGAATAATGCACACGGAATTCACATTTACGTCAGTCCACCACCCGTCAGCAATCAAGCGCATGCCCTTTCTTTTCTCTGATTAATGAATCAAAGGGGCCAAGAATTGCAACAATCGTACAGGAATTCTGTATCAAAATATACTTGCCATCTCATTGGACGTCCGGAGTTATACGCATCGTATCACATGGATTTTATCGAATGGCTGTGTTGCTTCATCGCATTTGTATGTCGATTTTTTTATGTCAACGTTTATTTTTCACCCTTCCTTGGTCATAGCGTAGTAGGCGTCGAGTAAAGTGTTTTACCGTCAAGTATAAAATGTGGAGAACTTCTCTGTCTTTTAATCCATAACTCTAGTGTGTTCTTAAGGTTTTAAGGTAAAGGTAAGTGTCGTTATTATTCTTCACATGTGCGAAATATCTATACGAGTGTATCTGTGTGCACACCAAAGCACAATATATCACCAGTATTGTTTCGGTGAGCGTGTCAAAAAGTGCCTTCAGTGACTTCCCTTCTATTGTTTATCTTCATCTCTCTATCGCCACTACCTACGAATATTTAGTAGCTACTCCGCTTTCCTATAATACTCGCTATAGCCACTTTCCTGGACTACTTTAGAAAACTTGTCATCGCCAATAATTCCTGGAAAACATGGTGGTGCTGTTGACCAACCGTGTTTTGCTAGTAGGATGTTTATCGATTCTCCACTATGTGACTCAAGTAGAAGTGGTGGTCGCTATGGAAAATCGCCCCGACAAATATGACTCTTCTTCGAGTAGAGATACACGTTGGTCGTCTGCATTTCGAGACAATGGCATTGACCCTTTCCTGGGGACCCCATCCGAGTTTCAGCACATATCGCCCAAACATGGTAAAGAAAGACAGCGGGCTGAATCCAGTGCCGCTCTGGAATATGACATTGGTGAAAATGGTGTTACTGCCATTACCCAGGCTCGCCCTCGGGTCTCATCCACCAGCAGCAATACATACCTACAGGAAAGTGATACTTCAAACAAAATTCCCCCTTTAGACTACAGCGAGTATATAGATTTTCCAGAGGATATTGTTGACTCGGATATGGCTGCAAATAGCCGGGGGTCAGCATCGAATCGGATTAATACACCAGACGAATTCTTCTCAGAGTTGAAAAATTACTTGGCAGAATATTATCCGGTGGTGGAAGTGGACGAAGTACTCACAGCCAAAACCATTCAAAGTGAAAGCACTAAAAAGCTTTTCCGTTATTACCAACGAGGCCAGTTTCCAGAGATAGAAAATTTGGTAAACGAGTTCCTAGAAGGACCCTCGCTAAGTGATTTAGGGGAGCAGTTCCCTTCCTCTACCCTGAATTCGTGGATACAACAAGAATTTATGCCTGACTTATCTAGTGCCTGCTACAGGCAACTCAGTTTACCACAACATCAGCAGGATTCCAGGAGTATTGAAGAGTTAATTAAAATAGAGGTTGTGCGGATATTACAAATTACTAAATTCCCAAAAACTGACATCGTACGGAGAACGCTTTTCGCTGAAAACTATTTTTACAGAATCAGCCAAACAATAAGAGACCGGGTAGGGGGTAACAACGTCGTTGGAATTATCTTCAAACACAGTGCAAGGGACAACTTCGAGGTGAGGATTATCTGGCTTCCCGATCATGAAAAATACACGTGCGAGAGTGTCACACACTACCTTACCCGACACTACTTTTTTGTCCGGCCGTTTTCCTTTCCCGTTAAAAACAATGTCAAGGATGACCTTGCCAAATTTATGCTACGTTTGAGCGATACCATAAGGTCCAAAAGCATGGATCGGATCAACTATGAGATATATATTTCACTGTCAAATAGAGCTAGACATTAGAATTTGATGCGAAAATTGGCATCTCTTACTTAGCTAGGTCTGTTGACAGATTTTTCTATTTCTTTCGTGCCTACAAAAGCTGTATCCAACGTTATCATAGCGGATTATAAATGTATTTGTATGGCCCCATAGAGACCATTTCAATGATAAAATGGTGAGCATTACAAGTAGAAGTTATGCTGACATAACCATGCCATTCAATGGAAACCCATCGTCAACGGGTGAAATGAACGCCACTTCTCTAACTATCATTGAGTAGCCGGATGATATTTTTATCAAATTTAACAAAGCCATGCAAATAAATTCGGGTGTGTACCAAAAATATTTTTATAAATAACCGCACCGAGTCCCACGAGAAAATTACTAGACATTAAAAGAAAAAGGCACTACCAACGTGAGGGATACTGTCAGTGACGTTGCAGGCGTTTTGTTTCCTCTGGGGTAAACTTGAGCAACGTTGCCAGCACGGGTATCAGCTGTGGCCGGTGGTCTCTAGATTCCAAGAATTTCAACACCACATTTCTCATGTATTCAAGATTGACCGCAACACCTTGGTTCACGGCACCTGGGAGCGTAGG
>JANBPY010000145.1:0-16086 GCA_027577015.1 Dispira parvispora
GACATGGAACACTTTAAATCGTACGATCAATTAAGTGAACTCCGCTCCAAATCCCAACAGCGTTATTATTTTAGTCATCAGGACCGCGAAAGCTACATAAGTGACGGAATGGGCGATCTGCCGATGTATAGTTCGGCGGCGGTGCCAAACCAGACCCGTCGGCTGTCTCCAGTCAGGTCGGATCTTCCCAGCAGCGATGAATCCTTGGCGATCACTCGCTCGCGTAGTCCGCGCTCTATGCGACGATCGAAACCGGGACCCCAACGGAGTGCGGTGTTGACGGAAGACGAAGAACTGCCAAGCAATAACGAATCGGGACTGATTGTGTATCCTAGCGGCAGTGGACATGGTAGTACGCCTATAGCGACATCCTACGAAGTAAAGGATCGTAGCGCCCGGAGGACTGGCCGCCAGCCCCGAAGTGGTCCGTCCGGCCTGGGGCCTCAGGCGACAAGTTCGGAGTCCTTGGCGGATTCTTCGTCCCGGAGTGGGCCAGGCACTGACTCTCCGAGTTTGCAGAGCATTCCTGACCGAGGGGGAGACCAGGGTATACATTCCTCTTGGGATAATTTTGTGACCGAAGGGGATGATGAAGATGAAGCGGGGATTACATTGTACTCGGATGCCGATGACGATTCCGGAAACGAAAAGGACTTTCTGTCGTTACCTACGCTATATGTGCGTCCCAAAACTACTCGAACCAGTCCAGAAATCGTAGAAAATCCCGAGCGGAGCCCATTTTTCCCCAATATGGATGCCCAGACTGAGATTGCACCAGCTACCGAGCGCCAGCGGTGGGATTCAGGGGGGCTGGGGAGCCAACCTGCTGGAGAGGTCGACTTGGGAAATTATATTTATGTCACCCAGGTGGATACCTTGTCCCCTGTCAATTATGACCTCGCACGGACGTACCAGATTTATGGCCATGACCCCGTAGCACTTGCCCGGGCCAATGCTGGTGCTGCCGCTTTACACAATCGACCTGATTTGGTACAGACCTGGACATTGGTAATGCATTTGCTTACCAATTATTCTCCTTACCACCGTCAAGTCAATGCAGCGTTTCACCCATATGTGGATCAGTTTTCCCCTTTGTTTGCACCCTCCTTGGTCATGTCCTGTTTTAGTGTACCGATGCGTACCCCAGCTGCAGCCACCACGAACGAGTCGAACAAACCCACGGAATTACCTGCCAGTGCCAGCTACCATGACTCTAACTGGAGCCCGATAATGGGTGAGCAGAACTGGCTAATGATGCTATCGGGTGACCCGACCATGCCTCAGGCGGTCCAATGGGGAGCACATCCTTTGGGGAGACATTTGGTGGATCACCTGTTTTGTTATTATGAGTCGCTCCATGATATCCAAACACTATGTATGTTAGCCTGTATTTTACACCAGCCCTTCCCACCGACGCCCGCGTGGATGTTTCTCAATGACCGTCGTACCTGGATCAACAGTTATCAAAGGGCTTACGGCAGACCCATGGTTTATTCTCCTGGCAGTCAAAGAGCCTCTACTTTGTATACCCCGGTTCCTGCTGAACTGGTTGCCTTGGCGCGGCCGTTGAGCGACACCGTGGCACGATTTGCTACGGGTTCCAATCCATCTAATGATGCATCCATGACTCTGGCTCTGCCGCCGCCCATGGCGGTGCCGGCCTTTGCATCCATCATCCAGTCCCCTTCGGGTTTGACCACCCCCCTATCGAATCCATCGATGGGGGCTACAGACTATTTCGGTGCCCACTGGGCCCCACCGAATTCGGGTTCCACGGGCATCGTTCACGGTGCAACTGGGGTGACTACCGTCAGCGACAGTGGTAGTAGCTCAATGGAACGAGGCGACAAACTGATCGAAGGAAGTGCTCCTCCCGTGGGGGTACCAGAGGCCATTACCGGTCAGCGGCTCCACGTTCCGTCCATGGGTGCTGGTAGTGGCCCCTTGACTATTCGTCCCAGTGAAGCCAATGCTCCATTCATGGCGCCTACTCAATCGGCGGAAAACCGTTCCTCACCTCAGCTATCCAGCGGCAGGATATCGCATTACCACCCATTGATGGTTAACCTGACGGGCTACTCATCCCAGGGCGGCCCGATTAACTCCTCCCCGAAACGTAGTTGGATCTATCCGCCTATTGGCCCAACTTTACCATCGTCGTCCCTTCCTCGGACTTCTAGTGTTTCATTTTCCCCACAGTGGGGGTATACCAGTAGTCCCACCAAATCCAGGTCAGGCTCTACGGCGCAGCGCACATCGGGCGGTTCACAGCCTCCTATATCTGCTGGTCCGTTCACTGCCCACTTTGGTAATTTGCCCTTTATTTACGCCAGCACCACCAACCCCGATGTATTAGGTGAAGAAAGTGATACATTACCTGACAGACAAACACCAGTGGTTGGCAGTTTTCCCAACCGGGGATTCGTCGCACATACTAACCAAGGTGAACCTCTATCTCCTACCACACCGACGCAATCCGGGAGCGGTAGCCATAAACCCGTGGGAGTGGAAGCAGGCACTAGTATTACTACCACTTCCCGCT
This sequence comes from Dispira parvispora, assembly GCA_027577015.1. NCBI lineage: Eukaryota > Fungi > Kickxellomycota > Dimargaritomycetes > Dimargaritales > Dimargaritaceae > Dispira > Dispira parvispora. Next base: position 2,543 of record JANBPY010000145.1, read on the forward strand.
TTTTCAACTGGCTGAAACCGGGGCCCGGGCATCGGTCCTTATCCCAGGACCTCACAGCTTCAAAGAAAGGGATAACCGGTAATGCCTCGTTTGAGTTGACGAGTGATACGGTTCGCCGCAATCCTTCAGTGCCCAGTGCCGAAGAATCACGACCCGGAAAGGGAGACCAGAGTCAGGGGAAACGCACCGACGTGCGCAGCGGAAATTCTCGCCGACGTATTCCCAATCGAGAGGCCAACGAATTTATGACATTATTCAACGTGGAAGACCAACGGAAACAGCTGGAACACAATCCTGTCGCTTTGGCGCCCAATTCGTGGTCCTTGGCAACGGCCATGGATGATGAATTTGACAATGATTATAATCCCCATTGGCAGCCTTTGCTGAACCCCCAACGGGCGGCCCTCTACGACCATTACCGGCTTATCTATGCAGATATTCTTAGTAGATGGGGTTTCCAACAAGCACGCTGTGAAGTACTCAAATTTGTGGAGACGCCCAAACTCCAGCGATTAGTACACGAAACCATGACCTACCAGCTCCAATTCACGGTGGATCGGATTGATGTCGAGGGCCAACCCAAGGATGTCCCGCCTTTGTTTGCCATGCATGCCAAAGACTCCATTATTTGTGCAGTGTGCCGCCAGATGGTCAAAGGCAGTTCGTTCTTTTGCTGGTCTTGTGGTCATGCTGGTCACGCTGACCATTTCCAAGCCTGGTTTGAAAAAGCCCCTGATCGCACTTGTCCCGCTGGCTGTGGTTGTCAGTGCTACATTGTAGCACTGGGTCAGCTTTGTCCACCCGAGCAGGGGAGTAGGACCCAGGAAGCACCCCGACCTGTTGGTACACCTCAGGCTCCAGTTGTCGATCGTATGGATGTGGGCAAACAGTCGCCATTAACTACCGCCAGTTCAGGGGATGCGTTAAAAATGGCCGAGGCTGCTCGTAAAGATACTCGGAACGAAACCAAAGCCAACCACCCGACAGGGGACCCCCGCAGTAGAGTGGCCAAAGGCAAAGAACCGGCTTACCAGGGTATGCCGGACTCTCCGGTGAATCCTGCCGATCTCGCTATGCCATTGGACTTGCGATACCATCACAAGTTCTGAAAATGCACCACTATTAGACATCATGTGTATCAAAGTCCTTGTATTATATGGGCCTAATTGTCCGATGCCGAGTGGTATACTTGCTTGTTTATCGTTTCTTGGTATTCTTCATAAATCTCTGTATTAACCAACTGTATTTTTACTTCACTGTCGACACCATACAATGATATTTACTGGGTCAACTATTTGTACTACGTCTGGCATCATTTATAAGGTCACTCTTGATACTTTGACCCTCGGCAGAGTCCCACGAGTGCTTTTGAAAATTCTGCAGTTAACCGGTAAGCAACAGCGCCCCATACCAATGCAGACCAGTAGCCACACATTGGAGCTGTAACTTGGTTTCTTCAGTACATCTGGCAGCATACAATATATGAGGATTGGCGAGTTCAACAGCACAGCGGGGATGTACTCATCACTCCATCAGCAACGTTTCCAACTCAAAATCTGGTGGTTGTTGTAGTATTTTTCAGCGCCACTTTATACCTGGACTAGCTATCTGTGACATATAAAGATTGTTCTGGGATCTGCCTTACTTTCGAGGAAATTCCTGATACTATTCTACTGCTATTCTCCCACCATTAGTGACACAAGGCATTTATATACCTGACCCCCTTTTAAAAATATGTGGGAAATCCTTGATCGAAAAGTTGGTATGGGCAGGCAAGCGGATAATTTTCATGGACGGGAGTACGAAGTACTGTCCACTATAGTTTTTCCATTCGTAGCAGGAGGAATGAGTACTCTCGTTGCACAAGCTGGATGACTATACAGTACCCTAGGAAAGGTTTGACAGGTGGGAATCGCAAAATATAATTCCACAGGGTGATGATGTTGCTCTTCACAGTCTGGTTCCCAAAAGGAACTCCGTTTCTACTCTAGACCTCGTGCTACTGAGACGAGTTTTAGGGCTATTTCATCCGAACCCTTTCATGAGCTGCGGTGCCTATGGTCTAACGGATAGAGTGATGTTTTTAGTATGTTATTTCCCTTTGCATTATGAGCATGTACTGAGCTTGCCGTTTATAGAACCAAGCTCCCTTTACGATTTATACTGTTCCCACAACGTCTTGTATTGCAATTCCAGCCCCTATCCTTCAGTCGCTAGGTCTATCCTCAACGTCTTTCGTTCTGGGTAAAGCACCAGCGGTGGAATTTATTGTAAACCTCGGATCACATGTGGGAAGTTCGGGAATCCTTTTGGAGCGGTACTTTCTGGCCGAATTGCGTAATGATGATGGCACTTTATCTTTTTCCTATGGCGGGTTCCAAAAAAAAACAAGTTATACAACATACTATCTAGCTGAGCTCCGACCTTTACATTTTTACAAGAAGAGATTTAGGCTACGTCATAAATATTACTCTAGGTTGAGAACTTTGAGTTCCCGAAGGGAGCTATGGTGAACTGCCATTAATTCTCCCGTTACACTCTGGTACATATCAATATCCAGTGACAATCGTGATGTCACCGCACCAGCACCGGAATACCCACGGGTGCGCCATAGATTCCTCTAGCTTCATACTGCATTGCGGCATATTTTTACATTGCTTTTGCCTTTTAAAACACTGTGGCGTTATGGCTTGGGCTAGATATCCAGACTTGCTTTGACTTCAGCCCAACTGAAACCCTGGATCTTTTTTTATTGATCCTTCCGATCCGTTGCACTGAGGGAGAACCAATAAAATAACGCGGAGACTAGTCCAGTTGTTTCAGAATGTATCTAGTACGCCGTAATATGATACCCGATGGCGGGTAAAGTTTGGCGTAGTCAACGGTACTACCCGGTAAGCGGGTAGAGAGGGAGCGTGGCCCTGTCTAAAGTATTTAGGTCCATAAAAGTCGCCCCAGGCGCTCTCTCTTCTTGACATATTTATATGCTATTAACGATATCTACTGCAGAGTGTACCAAGTTACTATTTACCCGACATTTTTTTTCTGTTTTTTTTTATTGGTACAAGCTATTACTTCTACCCTGTGCCCCCCCCCCTATTGCCTTTAATTCGGTTCGAACCATGGCTGGAAACAAGAGGGCTCAGAATTCTTCACGCCGCCGGTCGTCGGTTTCTAAGAAATTGCCAGTGCGTGAACGGTTTGAACGACTGACCGCAGAAGGAGTACCGTCATCGGATATCCCGCTGAGTGAAATGACGGAGGAAGAGCGTGCCCTTTCCGCCCGTGGCCACAGTCAACGAGCGGCGAAGGAAGCCAAAGCGGGAAGGTTACCCAGTACGGAAAAAATGACCGAAGGCTTGGACCGCGTCCGGCTGAGTGATAACGCCCAAGGATTGTCCGCTGAAGGACAGCAGGTGGCTGAAGATGTGGACCGTTTGGCCCGTTCTACCCAACAAGTACTGGAAGAGAAGAACCAACATGGGGAACTTCAACAAGTTATATACCATGGGTCACGCGCGGGTAGAAATGTGACGGAATCGGGTCATGTCGGAGAGGTACAAACCACGGCTGGGCAGTCGGGCAGAGCATCTAAGGAACTGACCCGTAACCTGCGGCAGCGGGTGAACCATGTGTCCCGGCTGATGGTCACTTCGCCAGCTTTTCGTCAACTACTCGCTGATATGTTGAGCTTGTTTCAGGATGTTATCCGTAAAGGTGAACTTCCGAAGGATCAAGGCCTATCTCAAGGGGCAAGCGGTCCTGAGAGAATGCAGCAAAGCACTGTTCCCCGGCGGGCTGACTCAACCAAGATGAGGGTGGGACCGGTACCCTCGGCGGGTGCTGGAAATACCGGCCGTGGTAATTTCCATGGAGAACGTGTAGAAACCGAGCCTAGGGTAGAGGAGGATCGTACGACGCAAGTGGCTGGTGTGACCTTGACTCCCGAGCAGAAAGATCACTTTATCCACCGCTTTAAACAGCTACTCCGGGAAATGCAGAGAGACCAAAGTTACCGCACGGCCATCGAAGACGTGTTTGTTTTGTTGTCCGAGCTCCGTAACCATTTGGGACGTGCGTCGGGTGAAGCAAAGGAACGAGCCCGCTTACACTCCCAGGAAGACCAGGATTTGCAGTTGACCATTCACAACGCCCGCCAGCTGGTAGAAAACTTTGCCAATGGGTATTCGACCAAACGCCTGTATCATGCACTCCGCGATTTAATGAACACGATGCGCAGTGATATTCGTATCCAAGAGTTGATGCACGATACCAAACTGTTTGTGATGCGCGCCCTGCGTGAGCCACCATTCGTGGACTCGCGTCGATTTTTAGACGAGGCCAATCAATTGCTGGACGGTCACCACGCCTTATTTGACATTTACGCCCAACATGCGTCGGATACGGTAGGCCAGGAAATGCGCGCTCTCCAACGTGGGTTTCAAGAAGACCCTGCCACCGCCCAGTGGACGGGGGACTTGCAAAAACTGTTGCGTGACATGTTCTGTGATGCCAAAGGTCGTCCCACCGTAAAAACGGACTTGATCCGGGATGCTATCCAGGTACTACCCCGCCTGGCCCGCGCTGCTCGTTACCTTCCACTCCCACGTATCCAATACGCCGATGAACAGTTCGAATATGCCGTAGATAATATTGTTCTCTCATTGTCACACATTGTGCCCAGTGATATTACGTTAGCCACCCGTACCAATGTGGACTTTGGTGACTATGGGAAATCGCTCGGCGACACTATTGAAACCAAGGCCCACCGGGCCAGGCAGAGGGCAAGTCGTAGGCGGTCATCGGGTGAAATTTCATCGACTTCCGCTACGGAGGAAGAGGAAGATATCGGAATGGGGGATACATCCCACGTGGTGGCGTTTGACATACACAACGTGGTGTGTATTGCCCGCAATGCCACTTTCTACTACATGAAGAAGGCAGGTTTCCCCAAAATGGCCGATTCTGGAATGGCTGATTTGGTGATGAACGAAAGCAAAGGCCTAGACTTGCACGTTGTCGTAAGAGTGCTTCCGGGAGAGACCAAGGCCGCCGGAAATGTAGTCCAGGTGGTGAAGGTTGACACCCGTCTCCGGAGTATCAAGCTTAAACTCCACAGTACCCGCCACGACATATTGTACAAGGTGTTTTCGCCGGTAATCAACTCTACCATGCGCAAACGTATCCAGAGTGAGTTGAAGCGTCACCTGCGTAGCTTTGTGGAGGACATCAACGTGAGGATTACCCAGAGGGCGCAGCAAAAACAAATCGAGAGGGCTTCCACCGGCGGATACGGAGAGGAGATGTCCTCCCAGCGTCAATCGTCCAGGGCTGGTGCCCAGATCCGTAGTGCAGCTCCCCAATCAACCCAACATCAGCAACCGCAAGTGGAGATGGGACCCAATCGATCCCAACCAACCGCCACCACCCTTTCTAGTGGTAAAAATCCCAGGCGAGTGGTGGATCCACAGGATCTGGCCATGAACGAGCAGACGATGATGGCTCAGCAACAGCCCAATGTCGGTGGCCACCGCTAATCATCTTTTTTTTGAATTTTCTGTAATATTAGATAATCTCTTTAGTCCTCTGCCTAGTTCTCATTGTAAAAGTTTAGTACCCGTGAATATAGTCAAGTTTGTGAGAAGAAACCAACACACTGTTAAGAACCGGTAATTCTAGGAGTTCCTGATGTACATTTTGCCATAAAAAAAAGAAATAAAGCCGGGAAATAACACTGATGCTTCGATGTATACAATTCATCAGGATTATCTCAAAAAAGGGGGATGACTATTTGTGGACAGTTTATTTTATACTTGACTGGTGATACACCACTGTGGCTCTAAATTAGTATGGTAATATATAGTAATAAATAGTCGGCGTGTTACAATTATAAGGATAATGATAATCGGGTACCTATCTATTGGTATATGTGACCTTGTGGTCCGTCTAATTCGTTAGGGCCTTTGCAGTCAGGGGGCCGGATGTCCGGTTTTCCCTGGGGCCAAGTGGTGCAGGCAGGACGCCCCACCCGAGGGTGTTGCACTGGTGAGGTGGGAGGGGTAAAGGACCGGTGTCAGAGGAACCAGGAAACAAGCCAGACGCGTCGTGGGGGTGTGGTTGTCCATGGTTTATGGGGGTCGAAAGTGGTGATTGTCGGGTGATGGTGTGCCGGTATTCGGGGCCGGCAGGAGGGGTAGGAAGGCCTTTTTTAGGGCGGTGGGGGTGGAAGGTCTTTGTTTATGTATGGGCATTGATCTGATGGTGGCGTTGTAATCTCTGATTTGTCTGGTGAGCGGCCAGGCGTTTCCGTTGTAGGCGGAGTCGTTCCGGGCTCTCCAAATGGTGTGGAGGAGGGAGGCTGCTGCCAGCGACCATGCCCGGTGGAAGGGGCGGACTATTGGGTCTTCGAAGTCCGGGATATGGGGCCAGTGTAGGAGGGGGAGTGCCAGCCATTGGCTGGGAGAGGGGGATATGTGGGCGGGAGGGGGGTCGGGGTCGTCGGCTATCGAGGTCTGGTGTTTTGCTCGTAAGTAAGCGAGGACGTCCGTCGCTAGGGTGGTCCATAGGTTAAGGAAGGATGTTCTGAGGGTGGCCCAGGTAGGGCATTCGCCTATGAGGTGTGCCGCAGTCTCTAGACTGCCGCAGAAGGGGGATGACTATGTAATAGACAGGGTGTCGTTACAATTATGAAAATATTACTCGTAAAAAACATACGGTGATTATTATTTTAGTAAAAATATCTATGAAAACATACGTACGTGCGTGGAACCGCGAGGGTGGGGGTCTCAGGCATGATAATTATACTATTCCAGTCACCTACGCTTGTATTTCTCACTACTTTGTTTTTTAAATTTTTGGCTTATACCACTTTGGTGGTTTAAGCCATCATCGAAATCAGAGGCTGACAGGAAGTCCCCAACATGGAATAACTAAAATTAGGCATCCAGAAAGAGTTTCATGATGACTTGATACATAACCATCGCAATTTTATTGCATCTATACAGTTTAATATTGCCATTTATATACTTGACTGTTACCCCCATGCAGGTTGCGGTGTTTCAGAAGGAAGGAGTGTAGCCCTCACAGTAAAAGACAGGCGGGTGAGTACGATGAACAATAGATCCGACTGCATCACGTGGCAATTGCGAAGTTGGATTTTCAGGGAAGCTTGTTGGCAAACGCGTCCTGGCCAATTTGGTGTTTTTTTCAGGCGATTTAGAGATTTAGTGCAAAGCGCGTTCCAGTGAAAATCATGAGAGCACCATTGGAGAAAGAACAAGTCACCCACTTCCTTGATTACTTTGAGAAGGATGCTGTGGGGATAATCGGTCTTTGTACTTTATAGTAATTTTCCGATGCTGCTGTGGTAGAGGTAAAATGCTAATAGCAAGATGGCTAATAGGGGAATGGTATTGCGAGTGATATAAATTATTTACATCAGAGAATATAACTATTTAGCAAAACGAAATGCAAATAACAGATTTAACTAGTGGAATTTCATTCGATACCCAATTGAAGCCAATGGATTTTTTTCCTGTACAATTGGAAAAAAAAACTAGCCACCTTGGAACGGAACCTATCGATATCTAACGATCCTTATACGGAAACCTGCCCACAAAGACGCAATAGCCAATCCCGACGGGAGGAAATACGATAAAGCAAAGGGGCAGTTAGAACGAATCGCCGTTTCCAGGATGGCTTGCATCGATTAATCCTATTTCTTACTTCTTGTGGATTCGTGTTGTTTTCGTTTTGGCTGTCATATATACCGTTGAAACTATCCATTTTAGTGTGGTGTTGTCACTTGTATGAACAGTTCGTTAAGAGCCCTTCTTTTAACCGTTACTCTAGGACGCGTTATCTAGTGTGGTCAAAGTCGTGCGCCACTCAACATTCTCTAGAGTGCAGTTGAAAAAGTTTCGCAACGTGTTGGGAGTGTAGAGCGGCAGTTACTCTACCGGATTTTGGTTTCTGGCATGGTACAAGCACTGAAAAGAAAACACGCGGACGAGGCAACCGCACAGGAGGAACCCGTGGAGCGGAAACGCTTCTTGAGTATGCTCCCATTTAACATACCAACGCCCCAACTGACCCCTCGCCTTTCGCTTGAGGAGGAACATAGTCCAAACCACCCATTACAGCAGGAATACTTAAAACATGTCGCCATGGACACTGACGACCTACCGTGCAACGCTCCCCAGGTGCTGTCCACTAGCGCACCGCCACAACCCCCACCAGTCACAACCGATTCCAACCCTAGGGAGGTCCCATTGCCGGCAGTCGCACACGAAGGCGGACGACCTTACCGCTCGTGGAGCTCATGTCTGTTTTCGTCGGAGGCGGAGGTATATTTCTAAATAATGAGCAGTAGAGTTGGGTTTATCAGTAGCGGTGTGAAGGTTTTTCCATGATAAAACTAGGTGTAATCGGCGAATTGTATATAATCTCGCTACTTCTCGTTTGACTACTAAGAATGTAATCCTACAGCGCCAAGTTCATTCCTTTTGACATAAGAAATCATCAGTAGAAAAATAATAAACCCAAGGTTTTTGGTGGTATCGCAAAGTATATTATCCACTGTTTCCTGTTACTGCCACATTGTCGTCACTCGTATTTTTTTTTCCGTTCGTTCGTTGTATAATAACGCTTGAATTGTGGCCTTTATCACCTTGCCCCGGTCAGTTATACATAACGACATAAGCGGTTTTCTTTCATGACAAACACAGTTGGGCGACGCCTTGAGTATAAAGGGGCCATAGGAACCGTACGGTACCTTGGTAAAGTGGGCACCGCCCCCGGCGAATGGTACGGAATCGAGTGGGATGATCCTGACCGGGGCAAACACAATGGGTCCAAAGACGGTACTGTGTACTTTACCTGTCAGGCCCCGACAACCGCCACCGCAGGTTCCTTTGTGAAAACCACCGCCGCTGGTATCCAATGGGGGGTTGCTTTTACGGATGCTCTGGTTAAACGGTACCTAGTAACACCCCAAGGAGAGCTTTCCCCTTTTATGTCTCCGGAATTACTGGACCGACCCCACCTTCGTGCTGCTCTGGAACGATGTATTGGTACAGCACTACCACTGGAGCAACGGATTATCAATGACAGCAAAGACCCTGCAAGTGGATTGGACTCGGAATTCTACCTGGGCGATACCAGTGTCAAGGTGCAAACGGTAGGGTGGGACGAATCTCAGTCCAGATTAAGCCAACTCGATAAATTGGCCACCCTAGGTTTGGCCAAGCAGAATATCAGTATCGTGGACCCCAATGATCTTGATTTGGCCACGAAACTCGATAGTGTAGAGGCCCTTGACCTGTCTAGTAACCTGCTCTGCGACTGGGTCGATGTGTACCTTCTAGCCATTCGTTTACCTTGTCTTCAGCTACTCCGTCTGAACCACAACCGGTTCCGAGCTTGGGAACTACCATCGGATCCTCTGATGGATCGTCCTACGTTACTTCACCTGCACACGTTGAGTCTTAACCACACGTTGGCAAAGTGGCCGGACGTGCTAAAAGTATTGACCCACATCCGGGGACTGAAACATTTAGCATTGGGATTTAACCAGATCCAGACTTTGACCACCACAACAAATATTACTAGCGACTCCACTGAAGATGATAACCATGCTACCAGTGATGAATCAGTTACGGAAATGTTGGCCAACTTGCAATTTCTGTCCCTAGAAGGTAACGCATTGTCCCGGTGGCAGGACCTGACGGTATTGGCCCGTTTACCTAACCTGGAGACCCTGGACTTACGCAATAACCAGTTAGTCGATATCGAATATACATCACACTTGGGGAGAGTGACAGCACCTCCTGCTACTGAGATAGCCTTTCCTCGTCTACACACGCTCTGGTTAGATGACAATTCATTGACGACATGGACTGCGGTGGATCAATTGAACCAATTCCCACAACTTCGTAATCTTCGATTTAAGGGTAACCCTATTTCACAAGGCTTAACCCCAGACCGAGTGCGGTTGTTATTGGTGGGCCGTGTGGGTGGCATCACTGGACTCAACGGTAGTGAATTGGGACCTCGCGAAAGGAAAGACCTGGAGCTCTATTATTTGAAATTAATCGCCAACGATTTTCCTACCTTGGACAAGGCATCCATTATCCAAGTTCATCCACGGTACCCAGCTTTGGTTCAGTTGTATGGTGCACCCATCCCCGCTACCCTTCGTGGGGAGGACCAACGTACTATCCATCATCGCTTGATACAACTAACGATTGGGTTAACTACGACTCCTCAGGATGCAACCTTGGCTCGACCTATAACGAAAAACATCCTCGTAAACACTAGTATTCGAGCTCTACGCCTGGTATGCTGTCGCCTGTTTCATCTTCGACTTCCGGTGCAGCTGGTTTATCGTTCGGCTAACGATGTGGAAGTAGCCAAGGAAAATCATGACGAAGGGCCAACCCCTTCTTACATCCAATCGCTTGATGATGACTTTGCCACTCTACAAGACTATCGCCCTATTGATGGAGGTCAGATTTTGGTGACTCCAACCGCATAAGTAGATACTGCACCGTTTACATTGGCTTGATCGCTACACCAATGCCGTCACTATTACTTTTTTTGCTTTCCTTAACCATGTATCATTGCCACACCCATTCAAGTGGGATTTTCGTTTCATATCAGCATTGCATGCTATGCCGTGAATAATATCCTCTTATTCTCATTTAAGGGTATGGGACAAACGACCGCCACCAACCTAGAGCAGCATGACGTTATTACTTGGCCTTGCATCAAACATGTGCTGGTTGAGAATGGTAACACATGAGATCTCGTGTCTGTGAGAAACTTGGCACACCTTCTGAATTTGGATACCATGGCTTGGTGGACATCCATTGACTCTTGGGATAGTACTGTTCCTTTTTTTTTGTTTGCCATTATCCATCTGACCTCGCATGACCACACTGGAAAAGTGCAGTCGGCATTTATATTGGGAATGTTTAAGTGGGTAAAGTGTATATTTCCCAAGTTTCGATCAAAGTATTGGATAACAAATTCTATTGACCAAAGAAAATGACCCTCACAATGTCAAAAAAGAATAAATTTTTGGTCAAATGACCAAGCTAATGAGTATGAGGGAAATACACCCTGGGAAACAAAATTTAGTCACCGCCAATGGGCCATGTCCTAGGGAGGGATTTCAGGGTAATCTTCTCTGGTGTATATTGCAAGACCAAAGCTCGTAGTTCCAAAGTTGCTGGCCCGTCGGGGGAGGGTTTCTTAAAGTAGAAAAATATACACTTTGCCTCTGTGGTAATCATGAGAGCATGGATTTTTGATATAACAGTTACCAGCATTAGTGTGAAAAGTGGATGACAAACCCAATGGACCACAACCGTAGTTCACCGAGTTACCAACTTTGCGACTGGTTTCCAAATCGTAAATTCGCAGTGCAGACGTAAGCCATGCTCGGTGATGCGCGATGGTTCCTCTTTTGGAGAGAGAGTGTATATCTCAATGGGAGTACGGAAAAGGCTGAGAGACAAAGAATTAAGCCTTTAACGGAAATACCGATAGTCTTATCCACAAGGGAAAAAAATAGCGTCCGGAAATAAGCACACCAGGTCAACCTGAGGTAGACGGACAGTTCGCGTGTTGATAGAGGTACTAAGGAAAGGTGCGGGAACGAAATTGTGCCGCAAACTATAGCTAATTTACTCACATTGCTTTCGTGAAACGTAGACGTGGGATAGCACTAGATGAACCTACGACAGACACACGGTGAATGATAAAACTCTTGGCAGCATGGCAGGTATAACCATTGGAATTCATTGGAAACGATAATTGCCTTTTTCTCTTCATTCCATACGATCCACTGCGAGTGATTTTAGCTATTAAACCACTACATAAAAATGAAGCCCCATTAGGAAACCTGGATTAGAGTAGTTTCGTGCAATCCAAATAGAACAATGATTATTGCAAAGTCTCACTATGCATCAGTCAATCCCAAGACATCCAGTATTAATGAAACCGCTGCAGGGCATTATGGCTTGCTTAATCTAAAGGTACGCTCTGTACCCATCGATGCAGCACACCATCATATGGATAGCCTCCAAAGTGAGGGTGAGAAAAGCCTTATTTTATCCCTTGGAAATATGAAACAAGTAAAAATAACTTATGGGAAAGGTGGTTATAATGCGCTCGATATTATGTGAGGTATTTTTCAGACAGCAATGCGATGTAAACAATGTACTAATCTGTTGACAGGGTGTGCACTATGTCCACCAAAAAGGATTATTAGCGATGTTGACCAAGCATTATGTTGAGCATCCCACGCAAAAATACAACACGCAAAAATAATTAACAAATGCCAACATAAATAGCAATACAGGTGCTTGCATATTGTCAAAACAGTAGTGGCTATAATTATCTAGTAGACCAGTTGGTTGCTTTCAATCTTTCACACAGGTGACCAACCGAACTCCCGTAGGTTTCACCTCAATTCAAAACGAAAAAGAGGTAGTACATTCCTTATTTATAATTTGCTACAGCAAAATGCTTCCTTCCCATAATGCCCAACCAAGGGTGAATTATTAGCCGTGGGAGAGAGTGTGCTAATATGCATGTAATTTGCGAAGCAAGTGGTAGTGGACTACATCGAGCAATATGTAAAGGGTTGGAGTTACTTTGGGCAAGTTACTGCTGTATAAAATTTTACATGGGTTTAATTATGTTAGAGTAGGCCACAGAAGTGGCCGTAGTGTCGGTAGATGATATACGTACACTTGTCTATCCTCACGCGTCTTTATGCATCCAAACTATGGGTTAAATCATAACCCATATTTACTCAACTTTTTTGTGACAGCGATTCTTTTGTGTCATGGTTGCTAAAGGAGACTAGAAGTGGGTCTTTTCTAAGTTATACCCGCCTAGTATAATGGCCAGTGTGAATAATTCTTGGTAAATCCATCTGGGTATCACCGACGTTTGTTTTTATAGGTAACAAATATAAAATATTATTGTTGCCATCCATTATTTTCTTAATTCTTCCACATTCGGCATTCATGATGGATAGACCTTATAAGGCCCTGGTTTATCCAACGCGCTATTGAAATACATGTATTTTATTTTCTTGGCAGAAGATCACCCGGAACATTACAAAAAAAATAGCAACTCAGTTCCCCTTTTTTGGGCACCAACTAACGAAAATGGCCACTCCGACAATTGGTTCCTAAGCCAATAACCACCCAGTCACGCAATACGTTTACTCACACACACTTTTAATTCAGTTCATGCTGTTTACACACATATTTCGTGATGCGCATCCAACTTTGTTAGGCCAATCCTTTTTCATCAGTGGTGGATTTCATCAATAGGAAAGGTCTTAAGGGAGTTATTCACGGGGTTAGGTTTTTGTCAAAAATTGACGGAGCACTGGCCTGGATTGCCTCGATTTTGACACACTGATGACACCAAGTCATGTCGGAGCAGGATACTGCATGCCAGTGAATACCCGAAAAAGTGAACGGATGAGGAGAAACCTATACTCTAGAGAAGTCGTTAGCTTTATG
>JANBPY010000146.1:0-16078 GCA_027577015.1 Dispira parvispora
TCCTCTGGTTGGCTCAATGTCTCCGGGAACAGGTACGGACATATTCCTATAATGGCAAACAGTGTGAACAAGGCCAAGTTTAACCTAATCAACAGACTAGATGAAAATAATAAAAGTTTCAATACAGGTGTCATAAATCGAATGTTTAAGCAGTGGTCTTGGATGTCGAAATAGCAATAACGATCCAGTGGAGCAAGTGTCGGGTCTGTCTCGGCCAACTAAACTATTTCCCAAAAACATGCCTCACTCACAAGTATTATGATAACGACAATACTGCTTCAAATTTTGTGGGAGTATTACATGCTTTTCCGTCCACTATGATCACAAAGCATTGCGGGCGTATGAGATTATACTAGCCAACGGATCACAATGGGATGTGCACACTACATTAGGTCAATCATAATATGGGCGTATTATCAGCCACAAGGCCATACAGTAAAAATCCCAACGAGCTCATTTCTTTTCCAGCCACTCCTTGGCATGTTTTTACCCAATCGAGCACATCAGCTCCTTGATCGATAAACCAGTCTGTAGAGAGATACCAGACCAATAATGCCTCAAGTGGTCGCAGATGGGAATTATTAAAGGCAGTAGTGGACACGGTTTCACCTGTATAAATTAGTATTCATTTTATTACTTACTACAGAAACACCCAGACTACTCAAGCTGCAGATGAATACTGGTCCCATACAGGAACTAGCACCATGGGGGGGGGGGACACATCCTTCATACGATACAATCTGGCAATTTTTTTCCAGTGACCCATTCTGTTCACACCCCTGTCTCCTGTTCCAAAAGAAATTAGTGACAGAATATCGTAAACACTCCTTTATATTCCCATGCGATGGCTTTCCAAAGTTACTCTTTAAGTTGGCTAGCCATTGCATTCCACAGCTGATGGTGATGGGTTACGGTTTCGGTAGTCACAGGTTTTGGAATGCCGAGGTCTTGGAGTAATTCATTCATGATTTGAATCGAAATTGTATCCGTCCTCCCAAAGAAGTGAAACACGTTCACTGTGGTTAAATTCCACGAACCTCTCTCTAGGGTGAAACGTATTTGTGACCTTGCGGTTGGTGAGATAAAGTATAGTAACAACTTGGTTCGCTGGATTATCATTCTGTTTATCGGAAAGTTTTATAGACCAGGCAGGGGATACGTTCTAGGCCCCTGTCGTGACCGTCAGGCCTGGGCTATCTGCCCCGAGTTGATGTCAATCCATTAATAGCAAAATATTAAATTTAATATCTTGGCATAGATGAGGTACCGCAATGGATGTGGGTGCCCCTTTTTTTAGTTCCACATAGCACAGGTACATTTGCAATGTCCATGGTGGGACTGGATAAGTTTTAAGGGACAAAAAAGTAATTTTGTTCTGGTAAATATAAATCGATTATTTTAAGTCGATGTACTCAGTGATCCTGCGATTGTTGTTTTTACAAACCTGATGAGCTGTCAGGCAGCCTGCAATAAAGCAGTGTTTAAGCACTGTCTAACGCGAGTAGCGAGTTCAGTTATCATTATAATTCCCCATAGCTTAGTCATTGAGCCATTCTCCGGTGATCGGTAGCATCAACCACTCTCAGTTAGAAAACTTGCTATTTATGCATGGCACTCCAGACACCCTTGGTATATGAGAATTATATTTCATGCCCTGGTTTCTGCGTTTCTGCCTTGACAGTCCTATATAACCTTTTTGACTTGTCATTGCCTCCAATTCCATTATTGGGCTTTATTTACGACTGTTCCTCATTTCTATGTCAATGTCGTTTTGTTAAGCACAATGTCCACTGTCACGCCAACGCCCGGTTTCGTGTTCGCAACCGTTGTGTCAAACAATCAACCGTCCGGGTCGGACATTGGAATTTATACACCCGGCGAACTCCACGTCGAATTTCCCAAAGGGTTACCCATACGGGTCAATGTGTGCAGTTCCCCCATCTTACCAACCCCTCCTACCAATTCCGAAGCCGAAATACAAAAGGCCTTGGCGGCAGATCCTTCCTCGGTGTACAAAATTCCATTATTTCTCAGCCCACCCGTTAGAGATTCACAGGGTGTGACTTTTGACGCCGTGGTTCACCCACAACCTCTAGCTAGAGCGGTCCAGGATTTCGACTTTAAACTATACCTCATTGAACTCTGTATGGAGTGGGTCGAAGAGCGGGCTCCAATGCAACTTAGTCGCCAATTTACCCTTCCGTCTATCCCGTATTACGGAACCCCTGGGGCGCATCATATCAATTTACCGGAACCGCAGTTAGTTCAGGAGGTAGAAAAGACGGAAGCACATACCAAACCCAAAGCGCTACCGACCAAGCAAGTAAAAGCTACCGTGACCCAGCTCAATAAGCAAGTGGACATTCTCACGTTGACATTGGCCACCTACCGTTGCGCACCTAGCCAGGTGTTGGTGGAAATTGATCCAACCACCGTGACGGTCACTATAGATAATGTTACTCGACTGCAGACCCCACATCCATTTACCTCTTATCAGAGTTGCCGAGCCTATTTTATTACTCAGAATCGAACGCTCAAAGTCCTATGTCCCAGTTCGAAATGATTTTTCAAAATCCGTGCATCCGCGTTCCTAGTCACCTTACACGCGAAATCCAATCACCATCGCATAGTTATACAAATTCGTGCACTTCTTAAGATTATAAGTTTTGCAAACCTTTATCATTCACCGCAGATGCATACTCTAACAAGACCTGTGCAGCGGTCGCCGTCGTTTATTTACCTATACAAAACTGGGAAAACAAAACGTCCAATACCTGCTCCACGCCTACTTTACCAGTGATTTTCCCGAGTGCCGTAGCTGCATGACGTAATTCTTCGGCAGCGAGCACTACGTCGTCTTCCTCCAATTCTAGAAAGGTTTCCAAACAGGATATACATTCCTTGATGTGACCTCGGTGTCGTACTTGAGTGATCAGCGGGTACGCTGCGGCACCAGTGTCAAACGTTTGCTTAAAGTGGCCGGCTAACGTGCCCAGTAAGTCTTCCAGTCCGTCTTGAGAAAGGCAGGAGAGGGGCTGTACGTTGGGACACCCTGTGCATTGATTAACGTGTTCTAGCAATCCTTGGCGGTGTTCGGATGGGACCAAATCCCACTTATTGAGGATTAAAAATCCTCGTTGTAGGGACAGTTGCCATTGATCATTGGTAATCAAAGGCGCCAAGTCGGGGTTGTCGGTTAGGGACCGCGGTTTGGAATTTGGGTTTTCATTGTCAAGTAATGCAGTACTGTCAATAACGAAAAGACACACGTCAGCCGTATTCATTCTTAACAATAGTCAACACAAAATGTGGTATTGTAATCAGGACAAAATTTCAAACGTTAGTGGTCATTCCAATGGTTATTGGCAGTTTTTTTTGGCTTTTTAAAGACATACTCCACACTTACCATAAGTGGTGTTTAAGTAAAAAAAATAATAAAAAAACCTAGACTAACTCTCCTTAATGAATCAAAACAAGCAATTCAAACGCAACAACTACCAAGTGGCTACTTACCTCTGCTGTGCCAATTTAATGCCTTGAATTTCGATTACATCCTTGGATTCCCGAAGCCCAGCGGTATCCGAAATAATCACCGGATAACCCCCAATGTCGATAGTCGATTCAATTACATCCCGGGTGGTACCCGCCACAGGGGACACGATTGCCACCTGGCGTTGAGCTAATAAATTCAATAAACTGCTTTTACCGGCATTGGGAGGACCGATCACCGCAGCATGGATACCCGACCGTACGATCTCCCCTCGTCGGTGATCATTGCTATGTAAACGAAGGGCCTCTACGAGTTTGCTAATGTTTTGGTATACCGCGTCGTATACTCCATGTTCGATGTTTTCATCTTCGCCGAAATCGATCACTGCTTCCAACTGCGCTAGGGCACCCAATAGGGTTTTTCGCCAGGTTTCGTATACGCTGTAGAGACCACCCTCGGCTTGTCTCAGGGCTTGTTTGCGCTGGGCATCCGTTTCCGCATTGATTAGATCGGCTAAACCTTCCAATGAGGTCAGATCCAGCTTGTCGTGGTCAAACGCCCGACGGGTAAACTCCCCACGTTCGGCCATGCGGAACCCCGGGAGGAGCTCTAAAGCACCTAGAACAGCTTGCATCACGGCTACTCCCCCGTGAATGTGGAGTTCCACCACGTCTTCACCGGTGAAACTGTGGGGTTGTGGGAAATAGAGTGCTAGTCCATGGTCCAAGGTTTCTCCCGACGTGGGATGGGTAATCCGGCGATAATAAGCGTACCGGGGACGCAATTCAACACATACACCGTCACTGCTATCATTATTGGCGGTTGGCCGTAAAGGTTGGATCATACGGCGTAGGACCAGTTTGGCTTGAGGGCCAGATATCCGCACCACGGCTACCCCTGCTTTACCTGGAGCAGTCGATAAGGCGTAAATGGTGGGAATATTTTTTGAAGAGGTTGCTGCGTCGGAAGACCAGTTGGACGACGGCCTAGCTTGTGAGGGAAAATAAGGGGCCTGATGGAATCGTTTCTTCAATGGATGGAAATGTGGATGAGGGAACAAAAGTTTCTGGGTGGTCGTTAATTCATGGCATTGCCAGGGTGAAAGCAGCGAAGAGGGTCTGGAATTTCGAAATGTATGTCGTCTACGCACTCTAGTCGTACCTGTTCCTGGAATTACCCACAAACACATACCAGGGCGGTGGTGTGAAATGGGAGTAGCGACGCTAAATGTTTTCTGAACATGAAACATTTCAAGGTCTACTTCCAGGTTAATTCACATGCAGAAAAATGGAAACTTGTTTGTATCAAAGTGGGGATTTCGACAGTGAGGTTCGAATTTTGAAAGTGGTGCATTTTGAAAGCTCATTACCTATTTTTTTTATATTTAGGACAATCGCTCGAGTAACCGCTTCCAAAGCTTTGGTCCACGACTCTAGGCCAGATTGAATAAGAGTGAAATACACGTGACTATAAACATTATCCCCCCGCTGCTCTTCCATAGGTGTCAGGGTTAGCTAAAGCCAACTTTAGGGCGAATGCTGTCTCGACACAAACCAAAATGGTGCCAGACTCGATTATACCAACCCCATGTTTTTAATCAAACCCTTGGTTTCTTCCATTCAAGTATCTTTCCTGTGGTTTTATTTCCCTTCCCCTGTGGAATTTATCCATTGGCCGAAATCTCTACTGTAGCAACTTGATCACCAGCAACCACGTACCTACCCAACAACCCCAATCAGCAGTTTCCTTTCACATTGCCGTCTTCTTCACCATGCACATCCAAAAGCTCAAAGTTAATCGTAAAAAGTTGGTCAACGTAACGCCGTGTACAGTGGAAATGGCCGCCGTCGTGAGTTGCTGGGCCTCGCTGGGGATTGACCACGCCACTTGTTCAAATCAGGCCAAGGCTTTGGCCGCCTGTATGGCACAACCGGTAAGTTGGGTCTATTGTTATAGCCACCAAAGAAGGTGTTTTGATGTGCAATGGGTGAGATAGCTGAGATCACTGGACAACTTTTCTTGTAAAGTGTGGAACACGGTGCTTCTGACTGTAATATGGTTGTCACTAAGCTATATCCGCTACTAATACTATCATGGTTTTGCGCTGTTTGTAACGACTGGGAATGGTTTAACTGGAAACTTTCGTAGAAAGCACCACCGAAGCGACAAGCGAATATTAACCATCATCTCGCTCGTCTTGGGAAGTATGTTTTATAGTCAAGGATCCTTTCGTTTTAATAAATTTACTCTGATCTAGTCTTATTGTTAGTGACTATAACATGTCATACGGTCCACATGAAGCAGATTTTGGGGCGTTTTTTATTACTGCCAAAATATGTATCAACTTTTCTTAAAAGAATATTAACCCGAAATCCATTAGAGCTCAGAATCCAACTGTCCTAGAAATATCCAACAACTCGTTCACTAAATAGGTGTATCAAACTGTTTTATAAAATTGTTAAAGGAAATAGAATATCACATTAATACTGACAACAGACCACAAAAAGTGTAGATGGTGGAAACTACTACTCTATGAGTAAGCGAACCACACCCGAATACCATTGTGGAACAGCTCTAATGAATTGAAGCTCGAGAAAAGTCAATCAAACACTGTGAATACTGCAGCATCTCTTCCACACGCTGCCATTCAGACTGGAGCAACTCTTGGATCTTCTCCAATTGCGAAGCAAAGGCCTCAGCATTCTCCACGATAATGTCACCGTGGATGCGGAAAAATAGGTTGAGGTACACCTGGATGAGTTCGAAATCACGACGACGCTGCAAAACGGTTTTCATGGCTCGTAAAAACAGCAAGAGTTCCTCAAAATCGTTTTCAAGGCTGAGGGACCGCAGTTCAAAATCGACGGCAGACGGGCTAAGGGTTTTCATATAGACCATAAATGACTCGTAAGGAATCTCGGTGGCCTCGCCTTGTTTGAGTTCCCGGACGAACTGGGTTTCGGGCCGGAAACTGTTGAAACTGATCAGCCGATCACTGTCTAGGGCGTTTTCATCCTTGTTCTCCTTGTCCGCTGAAGACTGATCCTTTTCGATAGCGTCCAGATTGAATCGGGGCTCTACGCCAGGTAAGGTCTGCAGGAAAAATGGTGCTTGTTTGGGTTTTTCCACTTCCTTGCTCGCCTTGTTCCGCTGTTTGATGATGTCCAGGTTAAGAATGTTTTGCCACTTGGACTTGGGCATATCCGACAAGGTCAACAGTTCCTCGGCTAATTGCTCTGGACTCTTGTACGATACCATCGTGGTATCCGCATCGTCATTGACTTCACCTTCCACATCCACCTCGGATTCCATGTCGTTACCATGTCCTTGGCAGCGCACTGCTCGTTCCACATCCAACATTGGCGGTGAGTCTTGGGTCACGGGACGTAGAGGAACGAAGCTGTACATGGATTTGTTGATCCATAAAGTTACGGCCCGCTGGTCAACATGGGTGGTGGCCAAAAAATGGCCGTTGGGCGAAAACGCCACACTGGTGACAGGGTTGTGAACCTCGAACCAGTCTACCAAATGTCCCGAGGGTAGATCCCAGGTACGTACGGTGGCATCGAAAGAGGAGGATACTACCCATCGTCCGTCAGGGCTGAACATCAAGGATGTAATGCGGTTGGTATGGCCGATAAACTTACGCACCATAGTGTAGGTAGTAGTGTCGTACACTCGAATCACCAGATCGTCACTAGCAATCACCAACAGACCATTGTCGGGATGGTACGCCGAATGACTGATGGGGAGGCCAACCTGTACCACACGTATGGGCTCTCCGCCATTAAATTCCCAAAAGGCCACGGTTCCGTCCAGCGACGTGGTAACCACTTGGGAATTGGACCGGTTACAGTACACCCCCGTGACTGAGTTCGTATGATGACGGAATGACTGCTGCAACAGGGTGGATTGCATACTAAACTTACACACGTTGCCGTTCTCTTGTCCCGTAAAGGCGTAATTACCGTCGTTGGTGATACCCACTGCGGTGATTTCGGATTTTTCCGGAGGTATCAATTTATCCCGGGCCAGTGAACGGTTATGGGCCAGCCACAGATGGGCGGTGGTTTGCTCCTGATGACAAGTTACAATACTGGTCCAGTCCTGAGCTTTGTGGGCATTACTGGCCATCGCGGTGATCTTGGGTAATTTAGTGGAATCCGACTTTCGGTTCTTTTTTATACCGGTCAAGGACGGATTTTGTCCAAACTCCACAGCGTTGTCCATGGTGCTTGTGTTAAACGCCCGCAGAGAGCGATCCGGGCATGCTGCCAAGAGACGGGGATCCCCTTCTGCATAGAAATGGGCCAGGTGGGGTGGCTCTGAAAATCCGGCCAGCTCTTTGTGCAACAGAGGGTGGCTGGATGTTTCATGGAACTTCCACTGCCGGATGGCATTGTCGTGACCCGAAGAGATCAGAATAGGTATCTTGGGCAAAAAGTAGAGGTGAGACACGGGACCCTGGTGAGCTCCGTGTAACAGATAATGCAGACGTCTAGTTTCCAGGTCCCAAAAAACGATGGTACCGTCCATGGTTCCTGATGCCATAAAATGCTTCTCGCCGTCCGAACGGAAAGAAATAGACGTGACCTGGCCCTCTTGTTGATAGGTGACCACTCGCTTATCCGTTCGGATATTATGCAGGGCAATGGTTCCGTCGGCCAACCCGATAGCCAGGACATCCACAACGGGGGATTGTACCAACGCGGTCACGGCCGACCCGAGAGCTGCCGTTTCATACAGGAGCTTGTTGGTCTTTAAATTCCAAATCTGTAAAGCCCCGTTACTACCACCCACGACTATCTTGTTCAGGTAGGTCGTGGGATGTACGAGCACTGTAGGTTCGAACCCTGCAGAGTGACGCTGGAATTCAATGGTGGTATACAGGTCCATGTTAGTCCTGTAATACACTTTGAGTTTTTTGTTAGCAGATAGCGCCACCAGTACTGACCCAAAGTACACCAATTGGCCCAGATGCTCCCCCGAGTCCGTTTCGTTGATAGGTGGCGGGCTGCACTGGACCTGCTTACCGCGATGTAGTTTAACCACATAAGGACCGCTTGTTACAAAGGTTTCCCGGTTCGATCCGGTTAACGAAGTGATGGGAAATTCCAGTCCTGGGGTTAAAAGTTCCGTTCGTCCACTGCGGAGTACCACGTTTTGAATGTTGCTGCCCAAACTTGATATTAAACGATATTCGCCACTGTGTTCATACACCGAAAATGGGGCCTCAGTGGTGATGTACCCTAAAAATCGAAAGGGTTGGAAAATTTTAGGCACGTAACCCTTGGTCGACGAAGCCTGGCGGCGTTTTTTGAGGCTGACACGAGAATCCATCTGTTGAGACTCAGAGTCCGTATCGTTTTCGACTTCTGAAGACGT
Source organism: Dispira parvispora (assembly GCA_027577015.1). NCBI lineage: Eukaryota > Fungi > Kickxellomycota > Dimargaritomycetes > Dimargaritales > Dimargaritaceae > Dispira > Dispira parvispora. The sequence continues at coordinate 8,876 of JANBPY010000146.1, forward strand.
ATCTTGGATGTGGCTGTTCTCCATAGCGTGGAGTGGGTCAGGGTTAATGTCCTGGATAGGTAGTAGGGAGGTCACCATGGTGGGGTCAACCGAGGAATGTAAACCAAGACGCTTCCTAGCGAATATTTCTAGGCTGTTGTGTTACAAAAACTTTAAAGAAAGGTATTACTTGTCTGAACTAGGCAGCTGAATTCCAAGGGAAATGATATATAAAGGCGTATAATTCTCAAACAATGTGGTAAGCCCAATTAAAATGTAGCTATGATTCAACGATAATGACTCGACCTATGTCTACATGTAATGGGTGCTTCATATGTCACCAAACCAAGGAAAAAAAAGCCGTATGCAATAGTAAACCGTGGACCGACGAATAGGTGTATCGTATGCCGAGCACATACGCTTTAAGACATGGTTGTGAGTTTTTTTTCCTGATTAACTAACGAAGAGAAAAAAAAAAGTGAGATGAATAGTGGAAAAAAAAGCACGCTCCGGTTGAGTATATATCACGTGATTTTTATTTAATACCCACGCACCGAAAAATCTGACTTTGGTGGAATGTAAAAACCATCCAACTATTACATAAAAGTAGCTTACAGCAGCTCAGTTGCGGGATGGAGTCTTCGCAAGTTAAAACTAGTTACGGATGTGGTGACGTACCAGGATAATCGTGGGCGATGTATAGGGCATGTCAGTATGTAGATGATACGCAAGCCTGAGCGGAGGTAACCCATCCGTATTGTATGTACTGTGTCTGGTAAACCAGGGAAAGTTATACAACTTCAGAGCATAGGGTATAAATCCTGTTTTATATACCCTTTGTGTGCGTAGAATGGGTAAGTCGACGATTGTGGAATATGTGGTAAGGAATGACTGGTACGATTTGATTTTCCACCTGATGCCAAAATTGGACTCGGGCTATCTTGTGGGTTACTTCAGGCCTGGTATGCCATTGCTTTCGAAAAGTGGCCGTTGGTAATGGTACTATTCCACAAAATCTTTGATGCTAGTACGGAATTTTAAAAATCTATCAGGCAATCTATTTCGACTTAAAAATGCTTAATGAGCACAGATGTTACCATTTTTCTGCAAACTTCAGCTTCTCACGATGCTCCTTTGCTTTGGTACACTTTCAAGCTGTACATCTACAGCATTCCACTGATCGTGATATAACGCAAGGATGACTCGATATAATAAAATTTAGAATTGATATGATTATTGTTTTAAAAAGGGGTGAGGGAAGCAAGTCACACCTTGAAATCACCATACGTTACCTGGATCGGCAGAGCATTAATGACCTTTTGCACACCACAACTATATGAAAAATAGTGATAAGTTTCAATTTATTTTGCATGGTTGACTAAAATTTGAGCCTTGCCTCACTGCCAATAGTGGGGGACTTACCCCCAACAAGTTATGCACTCCGCATTAGTGAAAATAACGCACGCAGAACAACGTTTTAAACCAGCAAAGAATAGAGTAACTTGTTAGCGATTTGAATACACCCAACAACTTAGTTCTTGTAACCACGGCTGCTACGGCGACCACGGGCACGTTCGAACTTGCGACCCTTGTGGTGCACGTAAGGCTTGGCGTGACTGCCGGGCACACCAGGAGCACCAAAGTGCTTGACGACTTCGCGGGCATTACGACGACCACGGAGCAGAATGCAGTTGGAACCAGTGGGGGCACGCATAGCCAACTGATCAAAGGTCAAGACTTCACCACCAGCGGCCAGGATGCGGGCACGGGCAGTCTTGGTGACACGCAGGGCGCACACAGTGAGCTTGGGAATTTCCACCATGCGGGTGTCGTCGGTAACGGTTCCGACCACGGTGGCGATCTTGCCTTCACCATAGGAGCGCATGTAACGAGACACACGCGACAAAGTCATGGGGCGAGCATTGCTGCGGGACAGGAAGAGCCGCTTCAGGACCAACTTGTTGAAGTTGGCATCGGTACGGCGAGCCAAAAATCGGTATAACTTGACCAACAGACGGGTGTAAATGTCGGCCGTCTTTGGCGAAGTCCGGACGGTCTTCTTGACGTGGTGCTTCTTGATGTCAATACCCTGTGTTATCGTACGTTAACAGTTAGTTCCCCAGCGGACCGGTAGCATTCAATACCAAAAACCCAAAATGACAAAAATAAGTTAGCAACTCTCTTACTTCGCTGGTATAAACTAAATTATGCAGTCTCCTTACTAGGAATCCATAGGCAGCTCCAATGGATCGCAGTCGCAATTTGGATTCCGTTACCGGGAATTCAGAGGAAAGGTCGCACCCACTCGTCCTAATGAATATGCGTGCACCGGTTCCTTCTATGAAGGAGGTTTGCGGTGGAATACCCTACAAGTAGTATTTCACCTGGAGTATATCAACCATCGATACACTGGTAGCTCATCCGTAATTTATCCATCCATCTATCCGTTGGAACCAAGCTCTACTTTCTTTCATCACATGAAAAACAGGCGCTCAATGTCCATCACTTTTATGATTCTTGGTACCAGTTTAGTGGGTTGTCGATAGTGTAAACGAAGTGTGTGTATGACTAGCGTAAACGGATGGATGGATGGATAAGTGAGGATATAACTAGCGTATTTGGGTGCGATAGGTGGGCTATGGACGAGGGGCAACGAAATGGTACGAAGACGAGGTTGTACACTACTTACCATTGTTGCAAACTACGGATCCAAATCCTGTATAGGTTACCGTATAAGTTTTCTTTGGACGTGAAGGGAAAGGAGGAATCGTTGAAGGGGAGGTATCCGTTAGGGATAAATAGATTGTTGTTCCTTTTGCCACACGTTGAGCAGCGAAAAAGTGCCCCCCTCTAAGAAACCCGTGAGGCTAAGCTTTTTTTTCTCCCACTAATGATGGTACTTTTTTAATCCAAGATGGGATGTTTTTGAGATTTCAATCCCTTGACTGAACGACCTACAGCCAGAGCCTTCGTCCACATGGGTCATCGTACTTCTACAATTAAATCCACCAGGGCGGAATGCGTCTCACAACGTCATCTAGGTAAAATTAAAATTGGTACAGCTTGACTACAAATCGATGTATAGGCAAAAATATAACCTACACATCTTTGCCCAAATCTATGAATTGAATAATCTACTGCCTTAGATTAAACGGGGTGACAGATAGCTCAACTATTTTCTCTCGTCCTTTGTTCCTCGTGAAAGATTTTACAAGATACCCATATGGGTGGCAGGGCTGCTTTCATAAGCCTAATATAACTTTGTTACTGGTAAAGGACCTCGCAAAGCTGCCAAAAAATACAAGACTTGTAACATTAGATTTTATTGGAAATTCACCCACTCTATTCTGCTTACAGCAAGCATAGCAAATTAGGTTTGACAATGTGGTTCATTGGGCTGCCTCTCTTTGCAGTTCGTTAAAGGTACGAAGGTTAAAGTAAGACTTCCGGGGAATGACATTTTGCAAATTCATTACAAAATGAGTAAGGTAGTTAGAGTGGGGGTCTATATTAACGCACAACGCCTTCACTTCATCAACCGGAAGTTCGCGATAAGTATTCTTGAGTAGACCGCCCAGTACGCGAAGCTCAACGTTATCCGACACTGGGATCTTAAACCGGTCGTTCAGTAGGTACATAATGCGTAGGGCCGCTTCCCAGCATTCGGGATGATTCGGTTTTGCGGCCAGACGTTGTCCCAACTGGGCCAATTCATTTCTGGTGACAAAGCTCACCTGGGCATTGGGCGGTAAAACCCTTACTAACCAAGCGATACTCTCCACCACTGGCGCGTAGCGCTCCTGCAGGGTATATATGGTGAGCTGGGTGGTAATCATCGAGAGCTCCACTCGGTACAGTGGGAAAGGCATCCAGCGGGCACCCCAGCGGTTCTTTGGCACTGTATCTAGGTCTACCTTGGGAGCAGTGTCCACCGCTGAATTGGAATTCACCTGGGTGGGTGCTACATTGGATGAAAAATAATGCCGGGGAAGTGGAGAACGGCCGGTAACATGGGTAGCTTCTGGACCTTCCCGTTGAACTGTGGTATATTCCAGTAATTGCAGACGCTCTGATCCTACGCTCTTGAGAAATTCTAAAAATGTGGGAGTGCATGGGAATTGCTCCACCCAGTATTTGATGGTTTCCTGGAGTACCGAGTCGGCCGCATCGTAATTCTGGCAAATGTGCATATGGTAGTTAATGACCGTTTGGTAGCGTCTAAAGGACCAGAACCCTGGTTGGTCCTGCAACCGAGCCAAGATTCGTAGACCTTCGTCGGCGTCACCGCCCGTCCCGAAACAACAGGCCAAATAGAGATCGTACAGGGCCATATGGTCACTGTTTTGGTCCAGGGGAATATCCTTGAGCAATGCCTTAGCGGTGGGGTAATCCTGGGCATAAGCACAGCATTTCATCAGGGCCAATCGTAGCGACGGTGTCAATGGTACGGGGGGAGTTTCCCGTTGCATATCTAATCGGACCAGAGTTAGCGCGTAGCGGGCCCAGTAGGCACGTCGGCTTAAACAACTCAGCATGGTAAAGTAAGTGGAGGCATTCCGGGCTACGTTAAAGATAGACATGCCCCGCCACTGTTGACGAAGGGCCACCATATCTCCATTGATGGCCAGGCCCCATAGAAATACGCACAATGTGGCATCGTCGAGCGGAACATTCCGTTTTTCCAGCCTGTCCTTATACTGATAGAACCGTCGGTCGATCTGGTCCAAAGGAGAAGGTAAAAGGAAATTGCTGGTTAAATCGGCTACCCGTTGGATAGGAATACACGAAAGCAACAGCGGACGAAAGACTCGGGTGGTGGCATAATCGAGTCCCGACGCCTTTAGACGCCGTAATTCTACCTCTGCAGCATCGGCCCGTTGTTTCTCGTTCAGAATCTGGTGTTGGGACACCGACGCGTTATTGAGCAGAATCAAGTAGGTTTCTAGATTAGGAGTAACGTTGGCGGCCTGCATGTCGTCATACACCTTGGTAACTTTGTGATATGGTAGCACCTGGGGCAGGAATTGGTGGCAATAACTTAGGCTAATAAGGTATTCGTTGTAGTCATAGACGTCAAAGGCCTCTCCGTCATTCTGGAGATCACGTTTCAGCTGGGCCAGGGCGTCGAGTACAGTGTGAAAATACCGACCATCAAAGGGCAGCTCCGGATAACGAGCCCGTGTTACTTCGAATCCCAAAAGTACACGCGGTAAGTTGTCAAAATAGCACGCCGCATGGTATAGTGTGAGTAGAAATCGAGTCCGGTGTAGAAGTGGATCCTTGGTGAGTTGCCAAGCCGCAGAATCCTTTGGTTTTTCGGCTAAATAGTCTGTTCGGCCTTGCTCGTATAGTGCTACCGCTGCATCGATTTCGCGTAACTCGGCCAAGTAGATCGCACGGGCGCAGATCGGTTCCAGACTAGCTGGGGACCCATGGGTTTGGATCCACTCCTGATAGAAACGTTCGGCCTCTACAAAGTTACCACATCGAGCCAAGGCCGTAATATATTCTGCGTACACGGTGGAGCTGGGTGTATTCGTGAGGGGAACGTGGCGGCGAGTCAACATGTCCCACACTTCGTGGACCCGGTCCACGTCATTCGAAAAGCCATGGTACCGCATGTCCCCCAGTAAATAGGTTTCGTAGTCGGGAGAGTTTATGTCAGGAGTATTCTGGGCCCACTGTTGGTGCCACGCCTGTAGAATCCGGTAAGCTAACGGTGTCATATTGAGCCGGTGCGGCAAGACCGCAAACTGCGGGGCCAGGGAAGCCCCCAGCAAACTCGCCCAAACATCCCCGCGTTCTTGCCAGGGAACTAAACGCTCGTCCAAGGTCATGTCCGCAATTTTGTTGTGGGTGAGTAACTGTTCACAGGTGGTCGTAACCAATGGCCGATCGCGTTGTTGCCCCAGCACCCGTAACAACAGTACCAATCCCTGGACCAGATAATCTCCCAGTTCCCGACACTGAAGGTCACTTAATTGCGGGTTTTCGATAGCCCACGTCGTGAAATGATGGTAGAGCTGCTTGTAAACTTTATCCGCCTGGCCGTACTGCCGGGTAGCGATACAGCCTTGTAACAGCACTAGGTACATGTCCGCCAGAAGCGGTGCCATACCCGGAGTGTACGATGTCACGCTGGGGTGATCGCCGTGTTGGTTAATAAACGCCATAAACTCGTCCGTCAATCCCACATACGGGAATACCGGGTCTTGTACTATAGTTCGCATGCGTTCCAGCGTTTGTTGAGCCGCCTGGGAGACGAGATCCGTTGCGCACTGACCACTTAGCATTCGTATGCCAACCGAACCTGAATTGTCACGATAATTCCCACCCGCGGGCAGTCTACTTACAGTTGTTCCTGCCCTAGTGGTGCCATTGGTTAAAATTCGACCCCGTGAAGGATTAAACGAAATCGTCTGTCCTGTTCCCGGACATGACCCGTGACTATAATGGCGATTGCTACCCTTTAGAGGGTACCCATGCGGTATCGTGAGCCCTACTCGGTTCGCATCATGGTCTAATCGTGGGACGGTATTGCGAGGGGTGGAGTTTGCGATCCTCCAGGGGCGTGCAAAATAGTTAATGGGTAAGATCGCTCGCATCGATAACTTGGTAAGTAAAAAAATATTGAGAGATTGGTGAAGTGTGCACCAAATCAGCGGAATGAGTGACCAGCTATGAACGCTCGACGAAAAGCACCAAGAATCTAGTTCTTGTTAAATTAATGAGGGTAGCACTGGAAAACGAATCTACGGTGAATGGAGTGACGAGAGCTAAATAAAAGGGAAACATTCCACACCCAAATATATACCCTGATTAGTTTTCCAGTAACTTTTTATCTCGAAAATCTTCAAGTTAGTGGGGGACATTTTCTTGTAGCGTAGCCAATAGAGCCGCACAGGCAAGCATGGAAATCGGTTGGATCTCATTTTTATCAAGTGGGGTAACCCCCCACGTGGATGGCTGTTAGTAAGTCCAGCTCCAATAAAGCATGTACACGGCTTTTATATTCGGGTTGCATAGACACGAGGGTCCTCCAAGAATAAAAACTGAGAGTTTCTTAGTTCAACAAAACAGTTCGCAGCCATGAATTGTCGTAAGTGAAAATGTTGAATCGAGAAGCATTGCCTTTAGCCACGCTCAGCCACCTTTTAATTCTCTAGGGATAAACCAAACCACACTATATTTAATTCAACAATGTTCTACTTGCCTAGCTTGCCT
>JANBPY010000147.1:0-15951 GCA_027577015.1 Dispira parvispora
CGTATCCAGTGGCCCGATTTGGAGATCGAGTCGGAACTGCTGGTAAGGTTTGTTAAAATTTTGTACGCCATGGTTGACCGCTACCGCCAGAACGTAGAAGACCAGTTCATGGCCACTATCGCACTTGGCAACCTGGAGAATGTCCCTTCGTTTTCAGGCCGTTCCAGCCAACTCTTACGTCATATGGGTATCATGTCGGCGCCTACAGATGTCGTGCAACCGGTGTACTTTAGCCTTGAATCGTGCGTAGCCTTTAATACCATGTACATGCTGGCGGAAAAGGTGGACGACATGTACGTGGAATTGGGTATCCAGGATCTCCTACTGCGGTTGGAGGAGGCTGGTCGACATTCTCATGGTCCACGTAGTGACCCCTCAGAGCCTCACACACATTACCTGGTTGGCGTGGACGTGCTACACGCTAATGAGATCAGTCTGGACAAGGCCAGCCCCAAACCTTTTGTTACATTGATCAATAAGGATATCAACCAAGAAGTAGCCCGGTCCCGACCAAGCTTTTTGGGGACTAACCCACGATGGGATGAGTACGTAGAGTTCACGGTAACCCAAAACACCACAGAATTGTTACTGGCTATCCAGGACATGGACGACTTTGGTCAGGAGGAGGAGACTTATGCTGTGGTAAGGTTCACGTTGGACGTGGCCAAAATCGGTGTGGAGGTGACACATAATTTCAAACTGAAGCTGCATCCGGAAGGTGAACTAGCTATCCGTCTGACGGTTGACCAAGCCAAGGAGAGTGTACAGTTTTATTTCGGCAAGGCGTGTCGTACGTTGCAAATGGCACAGAACAGCATGCGACGTATGATTGTGCAGCAAATGTCCCCTTACCTACGCAAATGCCTAGGTTTTAAACAGCTTTTCAAGGTATTAGATCAGAACGTGGTCCGCAACAAAGATTCCGGTTTATCTCCTCCCAACCAGTTCTTTACGTTCCTACGGGGTAGAGGTAGTACTAATGGAACCACTGGGTCGTCCCAGGAAGCGCAGGATAAGTCCCTAAAACGTAGCAAGTCTGTGATATACGATCCGGAAATGTGTGACCAGGCGCTGCTCCCGCTCACGGATTATCTCAACACTAATCTGAGTGTACTGTTCCAGAACCTCCACAGCGGCGTGTCCAAATTGATCGTCGAGAGCATCTGGCGGGAGATTTTACGTGTAGTCGATGACTTACTCTTGCCACCCGCCGTTGGTTACTTTAACAAGAAGGATTATAACATTCTGAGATCTAGTCAACTGAGCTTGGTGTATGACTGTCTAGAACGGCTTAAGATGTTCTTTAACGGAGACGGGGCGACGGGGATCGACCTCCTGGAACGTTTGGAATCTCGGCATTTTTTCGAGTTGTTACGGATTCGGGAATATTATCAGCTAACCAACAATGAACTGGCCGACCGTTACATTGCGGTCAAAGAGCAGAGTTATTTGCCCGAAGAAACGCGACGACGCCATGCTGTGCAGCGGCGAAAAAGTGTGTGGACGTATGGCAACCGCCAAAGACGACAGAAACTCCACCGTGACTCCAAGAAAGCCACAAACGATGTTGAAATTCTTGAACGTTTGCTCATCCTTCGGGAGGAGATGGACATGGCCGAAGCCTTATCCCAAGATTCAGGCAAGGTAAACATGCACCCACGCGGCTTGCTCACTTTTCTGAATTCACTCTCCCTAACATCTAATAGTCAAGCCAACGAGAGTTCCCAACCTCCACCCCAGAAAGACTCTCCAGTGCTTATCAGTCCCGCGGTTACCCCACTTCCGGGGCAGCAACAGTTTGCCTCGAGTGGTGCTGCTGGTTCCTACCGAACCCTCCCTGGCGCTTCTACCCACCCCTCAGGTACAAATACAGTGGGCCCCTACCAGTCTCTAGTCATGTCTCCCCAGTCTTCAAACAATGCAAGTCCCCGTGGTTACTACGGCAGCCAGGGATCCCCTGCCCAACTTCCCGATGGGGGTATTCGGGATACCACCTTTTTCCGGTCTTCTGGTGGACATCCACAGGGCTCGGGGTCAAACCAGTCGCCTTTGACCCGCCCCCAATCCTACCCTGCGTCGCTTAGTCAATCTTCGCTACCTCCTAGGGGTAACCTTCCTAGTCCCCAATCCCCTCCCCATCAGGATAATACCTTTCCAGGTCGTCGCTCTGCTGCGGGTTTCTGATGATTGAAAGGGGTTGTTTATTTAGTGGGAGGATGAGGGCTGCTATTTACTACCCGTCCCTCACTGCCATTTCACTGACGTATATGATTCTAAATACTATATTATACTATCAACATTACACTGGTATTAGTGTATCCAGTGCTTCCTTTTTCATTTTTGATAAGGTCCATCGACTCTTAAAGTGATATTATGATAAACCATGACAGCTATAAATACATTTCTTTTTGATTTGTCAGTTAATTAAAACATAGAGGCAAGGTAGAATACCGTGACTATTCGGATAAGAAGTAGGTCGAGAAAACCTCACAATTTATCTAGACAGTGCCTGAAGCCTACGGGATATAAGCCCGTCAAAAATGAGCCCTCTTATGCTTGAGTAGCAAATGGGGAATGGCTGCTATCACCAGCTCTATGCGATAAACAGTTACAAAATGGATTCGGAGGAGTTTTAAACCGTTTTCTCTGACTCGAGTTGGTATGGATAGTGGACATTTCATCTTCTCCGCTGTAGAGATACAGATGTGAGCCTCGATATACACTGACAACCAAAAAGGCCCAGTATTTTTCCACTTTTTAACTTTGAGCATAATATTTTTGAAACTATTCTTTCAATGGATGCGAAACTTGGTGTAAACATATGCCCCTATGTGGACTGCATTGTAAATAAATGTGGCCGTATTCTGGTCTCACATCATGTCTTGAGATTAGTTTTTAATGATGCCAATGCATTGGGCCTTTTTGGAACTGGTTTCTTGTGAAACTTGTCTACCCCATAAGTTGGATGTTGACATAGTCGAAATTCTTTAAATTTGTCACACAGTGAAAATGCACGGTGCTCTTCTTTTCTATTAACTTTGTAACCACTTTTAATTAACATGCGTCCGATCACTGAAACCAAGAAGTGCGAAATCATTGAGTTGTTAAATGATGGCCATAGTGTACGTACCATTGTCTCCAGGGCTGGTGTCGGCAGAGGAACGGTATGCCGCATTTCCAAGGCTCTCCCCTCCTCTCACCCCAGGGCCAAAAGAGGCCGTCCACCTCTTCTGACAGAACATCAAAAAAGATTTTGTGTCGACGAAATTAAACGAGGTCGGAAAGAAACTGCTCTCGAGGTGCAATCCAGTTTGGAAGAAGAGCTTGGAGTCAAGGCAAGTAAATCTACGGTCCGGCGGGCCCTAAATGAAGGCCATATGAGTGCCACTAAGAAGCGCAAGAAGCCTCGATTGAAATCCAAAAACCGCCGAAAACGTCTTAAGTTTGCCGAGAACTACCAAGGTTGGACTAGCCATGATTGGCGCCGTGTGGTGTGGTCTGATGAGACCAAAATCAACAGGCTCTTCTCTGACGGATGTCAATGGACATGGAAATCTGACGAGGAGCAACTCCAGGACAGGCATGTGGTTGCTACAGTGAAGGGTGGTGGTGGTCACATCATGGTCTGGAGTTGCATCACCTACTATGGTGTTGGTCGGCTGGCCATTATCGAGGACACGATGGGCAGTACACTCTACAGGGATATCCTTAAGAGTGATCTCATGAACACGTTCGAAAACTACCATTTAAACGCCGAAAAAACCATTTTTCAGCAAGATAATGACCCAAAGCACACATCCAGGCTGGTTCAGGAATGGCTCAGTGAGCAGAAATTCCAAACAATGGAGTGGCCATTGCAATCTCCGGACCTAAACCCAATCGAGCACATGTGGGCATGGCTCAAGTGATGTTTGAGTCAATACAAAACAACTGCAAGGGGTATGAACAAGCTGACCGATCATGCTAAAGAAACGTGGTATAACTTCACCAGAGAGGAGTGTTGTAGGGTAATTGATACCATGCCTGAGAGATGCCAGGCTGTTATTAAGGCCAAAGGTGGATGGATGGATTACTAAAAGCTTTATTTCTGGTGCTTTGATAATAAAAGTGTTACTTCTTTGAAAATTTCAAGCTAGCACCAAAAAGGCCCAATGCTTTGGCATCATTAAAAACTAATCTCAAGACATGACGTGAAACCAGAATACAGCCACATTTAGTTACAATGCAGTCCACATAGGGGCATATGTTCACACCAAGTTTCGCATCCATTGAAAGAATAGTTTCAGAGATATTATGCTCAAAGTTAAAAAGTGGAAAAATACTGGGCCTTTTTGGTTGTCAGTGTATATCATTCACTACTGGTCCATAAAGCAATAACTTTGATGTGTGCCATACTCGAGAGTTGGCAAAGTAAATTGTGGCGCAGATTGTCAGTATACTCCCTCACTTTTATAAGGGGAAAGGAAGCACCTGGCTGGAATCCATACCCAGTTCCAGAGTGTGCATCGTAAAACTTTGTTTATTTCGTTTGTGTGCTCTTATTTGTTTTATCATATTTTGCGTTCTGATTTTCGATGCAATGTCACCACGTTGAATCGCTGACTAGTCATGCCGCCAGAGCCTATCCGGGAAGACCTGGTGTCCACATTCCATAATGCTTTACGGAATTCACAATCCCTTACCCAGTCGCTCGTCTTTCGCACTCTCATTGCTAAAGGTAATGGAACAACCCAGCAGAACAACCAGCCCACTCCCCAACCAGAGGCGACGGCGAAATTCGTGGAACCCACCCAGCTCCCCGTGTCAACGCTGTCCCAAGACTCACCACCGGTAAATACCCCCTGGCAAGCTGCCCTTACGCAACAGCTACGGGAGGATAAACTTACACGCGCCCGTCAACCGAGGCCACCCACCCGTGCTCAATCTTTTACAACCATACAGGATATCATCGCCGACCGTCTTCCCCTACACGATGACCTAGAAGATAGTATGGCGGCCTTTGACTCTTTGGAAACAGGGCAAAATACATTCCTGGCGCTACACGGACCTTGGCCTACTCCTTCGGCCCTATGGAACTGGTACCACCCTGAAGATGTTGGCGGGGTTACCCTTACTCGGTTATTAGGGCAATATGTTACCGAATTACCAGAGGACGCCATTCCACAGCTTGTACATCGTTTGGCCACACAGGGAGAGTATTCAACCCTGCTGAATTCATTCGGTGTAACTTCTCATGGTCACTGGACAGTTCAATGGGAACTTATCAATGACATTCTAGAGCGTCTCGATAAACCCCGACAAAAGGTCTTCTATTCATCTCTCGTACAGACCAGGCTTAATCAGGGCGAATACACCGGGGACTTGACCCATCCTTCAAGCCAAGGTGACGCCTTCCCCTATGAATTACGCACCGCCCTCAACCAACTCCAAACGCTCGACACCGGTGATTACGATGAGGTATCCACGCTGTTGGTACAAAAATTTCGTAAACTTACTTTTGGTTACCCGGTAGAAACGTGGTTACAAACGGTCAAGGAGACCCTTTCTAAACCATCCATTACTCCCGTCGCCCTGCGTTTAATGCAACAGTTGGGCATTGCCCCTTTAGCAATGACACCTATTTCCGATGTACGCGCTACCTCGTTTTGGTTACATGTGCTTTATCAAGCAGCGAAATCCCTCTCCATGGAGGTCATCGCTCCGATGGATTTTAACTCACTAGCACGACTTGTGCAGCTCACAGTAACGTCAGTAATGCCCAACACCACAAAAGGGACGGTCACCGGTGATTCCGATCACCACACGCCGTTGCTGTCATTGCACGAATTCATAGGGTTTGTCGTAGTCCCTGGATTAACACTTGCAACGTATCGAACACACCACGCGTTCTACCTATATTCTTTAGCGACATTAGCAGCTCTGGCTGACTATATACGCTATGAATTTCTTCCCCAATCAATCACCGATACATGGGAAGCCTTGGTTCATGCGACATCAGCAGGTCAAAGGAGTGTGTACTTGGTTTCAGCGTTTATGGCGCATGATATCGAGACTATCCTTTTAAACACCCTAGAAATATTGCTCTGGGCTCCCCAATGCGACGGCCGTCGTTTTATACGTCACAACCATTACCTACGGCCTGTTACTACGTTGCTGATATATCTTAGTCTTCAGAAATCGATATCGGTCTATCCTAACCGTAGTACCGTTAGTGAGACATTGGCTAAGCTTCACAACACACTTAATCGCCAAGACTATCGGCGCGTTGTGTACTTATACGACTCCATACATATCATCCAAGAGGCTAACCCAGAATGGAAATTATCATGGTCCATTCCGCTGCCCTCACGATTATTTGAGTTACTGGATATATCTCGTGCTAAATGTTTTATAGAGTGGACCGGTCCAAATGAAGCAGCGGATACTTTGATGGACGACGGTGAAGATACCTGGACTAATTCAAGCTCTGCAGTGACGTATCCTGACGCTGTTGTGGAATCAAACCGTCCTGATCGCCCGGCGGAGCTATTACTAGCGATGATCGAGATATGTCAGCTATCTGCGCAAGCTGCTTCAGCTATGTGGCACCCTATGCACCGGTACTTGGAAGCACACGGTAGTATTATCCTTCAGTGGTTACCAACAGCCCTGGTTTTGCACTGTGCCAAGTTGTCCGAAACAGAAGGTATTCAGATTTTACAAGCCATTCGCGAACCCGGTGGTTTGCTTGCCTATTTGCCCACTGTGAATGGCTATGACCACCAAAGTCCGGCTGCGATACATTCACTACGCTTTTGTGCCTTACTATTGGATACCTTGAGGTGCGGACTCTCTCCTTCGTTACACCTTACGGTAGAGACTTCTGAATGGTATCGTCCCTTGTTACAGAGCCTCCAAGACAGCATGAACAACACTGTCAAAGACATGGTTCATTGGGGTGACGAGGAAAACCCTCAGCCTGTGACTTGCATGCGGTATTTCTGCCACCTGTTGTCTGATTTGATTGGTTATTGGAAAGGCTACCAACTTTCCGTGGACATTGCTTCTACTGAACAGTCGATGAGTAACGAAGGGATGACAGCGCTCCGCTTCAACGAAGAACAAATGGAACTGCTCATATTTCGAGTGACAGAGCAATTGGAGCACCATTTGCAACTTCCTACTACAAAGTCCTTTTTAAAATCATCGAATTGGCCGGGGGATCTGCAAGAAATGATGGAGAACGTACGATCTGAACTGAAGGATTACAAGGCGAGTTCATCCCTTTGTGCTAAATTGGATGCATTATTAGGATAAGCCATGATCCTATAGCAGAGTATCAAAAATATGGTGTCCCTTGGACATAGTGGGGAATCCCGGTCGGTAGCTGTAAGGGATGAATGCGAAAATGACCACGATTTAATAACTCTTCTGCTCGGTTAGCATCCTTTGTTCATTTTCGGGTTTGTCTTGGTAAAAGGGTCATAAGATGACATTTATAATTTCCATATTTTATAGCGAATAATGTATTAAATTGAAACAAGGCTCATTAAACAGGTTAATCCTTTAGTAATCATGACACATTTACTACTAAATACTTCAGTAAATTAAAAAAAAATGCAGGATAGATCAAAGGATTTCGACTAAGATATGCTCCACACCAGGTGTACGCAAGTATAAAAATATGATCAAAGTACTACAAACTGTTTGGAATCATGTGAGGACTTGTTGGTAGAAAACTGGACACGCGCAAGGGAATATTAACATGTGTAGACTATTACACCCAGAAGTTAACGAGCGGTGCCTTCACTGGTAAGAAAGGCTGCCCCGCCAGCGTATCCGTATCCTTTGGGGCCAAAGAGCTTCCCATAGCACCGTTTACAGTAGGGCTGGTTATCACTTTCTGTTAAAATGGACGCATCCAAGCCCCGGTTACACTCGGTACATCTGAAACATGCCCGGTGATATCTCTTACCTGCACCGTTAACCTGGGTAATATCATTCGAATTGACCAATAAGTTAGCGTACAAATATACATATTCCGCCGTTAGTTAAAGATTAAAGTGGAAGAACACGGAGAGGAGTATAACGCTGTCCATAATAAAGCTCGAAACTTGTAAACCCCACTGAGAATAATAGCATCGTTCCAAAATGTCTACTTACCAACTCTGCCGCATAAACTACTTTTTTGCACTTGGCGCACACATCATTTTGAATAGAAACGTGCAGTTTCCGAGGGACGTAAGCGTTGTGACTGTTCCAACCGTAGGCGGGTTGACTAGGCATCGGGGAAGCGGGAGAGTAGGTAGGTTTAGCGGGCGACCGGGCAGGAAGCGGAGGTGTGATATCTGTTACGATAGTGGAGGGCAGTGCGTTTTCATTTTTAGAAATCGTGGGAGAAGGAACAGGACGGAAACTACCACTCGCTGGTGGTGCGGTAGATTCACTCTGACCCTCATTCTGCTTAACGCTCTGCTCACGCACCTCTGTGCTGGCATGGTAGCCCCATGAAGCGAAATTGGGACTAGACGAGGCTACCCGGTCTTGAGTGGGGGTGGTGGGTACCGAGGGTGAACGACTCAAAAACGACGACGAAGCATACACGCGAGAATTGGACCGAGAGCGGATTTCCGAAGCCAACCTCGTTTCTTGGCTCGCCGGACTAGTACCCCCTGCTAGCTTATAGCCCTTGGGCCCAAACAACTTGTTGTAACATATTCTGCAGTACGCCTCTCCTTCTTTATCAACAAAGCGACCGGAATCCAGTCGGGTGTTGCATTGGGCGCAGGTCAGACAACTACGATGCCAAGGTCCTCCAGGACCAACCGCTTGTTCAGCAACGTACACCGAACGGTCGCAACGTGGGCATTTGGGAGGGCCGGGGAAGCGCATGGTACTGAACAATGTGAACGTCCGACACCAAGAGAGAATACTAGAGTATTGTAAAGTGGTGATTAAGCCACAGTGTATTTCTAATAGCCTGACAAATCGACTTTGCAATCAGTTCACAAAGTAACAAGAGACACAGTATAAAATGAATGAGGACTTTGTGGAAAGAGTATAAGAGCTTGTGGTTTTGTTTTCAATACACAACAAACGATAATAAAAATGATAGCAATACTAAAAATCCTCCGAGTTCAGAAACAAAGTGAATAGAAAGAACACCGATACGTCAAGAATAGCCCATATTTTCGCCACAGGGTCACGGGAGAATTGATAGGTTCTGCCAAGGACTACTCTCACATACGTCACATTTTGACCGGTGATTCGTAGTGTTTACTCCACTCTATTGGGAATGAGGGGTTTCCCCTGATTCAGGGAAATCAAAACATTCCTCGTGCCTAAATGATTTATTTATGCGGGGAACTTTTATACAAATTACGAGGAGTGATGAACATGAGTGCCGATGAACATATATTCCCCTTCCCGATATTTCCTCAGCACACTCTCTACCATTGCAATCGTGTACCTTTACCTCCAACGCAGCATGATGCGAGACTGACACTGTCCACAAGGGGGTGCAAATGAGTCAGGATATTTTACCTCACTTTGAACCATCCTACGAGCCTTGGTCGTGGATTTGGGATTACTTTGTCAGCTATTCAAAACAAACGCAATAGGGGCTGAACTAAAGCATTGGCACTATGGTGTGTGTATTGGGGAGGGTAAAGGTGAGCGTGGAAGAGTGACCATTCCACCTATACATGATTACGTCAGGAGTATTCGTGGTTGCCCAAATGGATGGGTATTGTCCAGGTACTCCATCCGCCATACGACCACAGTGTGAGGTACAACATTGTTACAAAACGTATCGCGCCAATCTCAACAGCAGGAGATACTATACAGATCAAAAAAAAGCCAACGTCAGTAACAATCCATTCCAAACGACCGACTTTTATTCATCCACTTCTTCGTACTCGTTATCATTGTCCTTGTCGTTGGCAGAGATTAGGTGGTTATCCACTTTACGGGCCAGCAATCGGTTGGGAAGTAAAGTGGCCAACTTCAATACGGCATCGCAGCCTGGTACAGGGCACGGTGCTTCTCCCTGGTTCTGTTGTCGAATATAGCTAATCACCGCTGACTTGGAAAAGCTATGGCCGCATTCGGAACTAACGACGGTACCCAATTCCAAGCAAGGGATCCATAGAGTTACTAGTTAGACGCTTGTGATGGAATGGACATAGACAATAGTAATAATAATAGCAACCCAAGCTCGGTCGCACTGCTCTGCATTACTTACCTCTGCATCGGATTATCAAAGAGCTGCCGTGAAAGCGGACAATAAAGGGAAATCTTTTGGGCACCCAACACCACTTCGTCATCATCACCGTCTTCTTCAAACATCGACGGTAATGGCCCGTCATTTTTGACCGACCATAAGGCCTCCCGGAATTTCCGATACACGGGATGTTTACCGTATTTTTCATGCTCGGATAGATCATTTTGCCAACTCGCCCAAGTGCTTTCGTTAGTTTCGTCATACAAGGCCACCCAGTCCACGTCCGAATCGGGCTGCGAAGCCTGTAGCTGAATCCGCATCCCTTTCAAGGTATCTTTTTCAATGTCCAAGCGTTTTTGCAAGTCGACCAACGTACGCATGCTCGTTTCTAACATGTCCACCTGGGCTTCTTCGTCTGCTTCTTCTAAATCAATACCGGTGTCGATACAGGAATTCATAAGCCGTGTAATTTTGGTCTGCATGCCATCCGTATCACCCAGTACTTTGTTTAGTTTACTAGATATGGAAGTCAGACCTCTCCTTGGAGAAGTACCTTGTAGACTCATGGTTTTTTTTTAAATAAGAAGCGGTGGTAATGGTAACGGAACACAATGTAAAAAAGTAAACAAACACGCAGTAGAAACTTGGACTAGATTTTCTTAAAACTAGCCTGTGACCTCTGCATGTAACCCAAAAGCAAAAAAAAAAAACACGAAATCACCCTCACACGCTATTTTTTTCCACCACATTTCGCGTTTATATTGTTGATAACTTGTGTAGACCACTTTACTTTGCAGGCCATGAGCAGAATATTTATATATACATGTCTTCAAATTTAGCCCAAAGTGCATATTCATTAAGCGTACATCATGGCGACCAAACTCTCGTTAACGAATCCCCTCTTAACCCCCGAACAGTGGAGCCAACCCCCTTCCCGAATTGCCAAAGTGCCCGCCCCGTTGGAAACCCAAATCCGACATTTTGCCTGCGAACTCATTGAAGCCGCGGGTATTCTCCTTAGCCTTCCCCAGGTGGCCATGGCCACGGCCCAAGTGTTACTTCAACGGTTTTATTATGTAGCGTCCATCACCCAGTTTTCCGTACGGGATACTATGATGGCGTGCCTATTTCTTGCTAGTAAACTCGAAGAGTGTCCCCGCAAAGTCAAGGACATTATCAACGTTTTTGATTACGTGGTTAAACGACGGCGCAACCTCTTGATCACGCCTCTAGAAATGTTTAGCCAGGCTTTTTACGAAATGAAAAACGGACTAATCATTGCCGAGTTGCAGTTGCTCAAACAGCTAGGTTTTAACGTCCAAGTGCAACTTCCCTATGGGCTATTAGTGACCTATTTACAATGTCTTGGTTTGGTTCACCACCCGCAGATTCCCCAATTGGCTTGGAATTATCTCAACGATGCACTTCGCACTTGTGTGTACGTGTGTTATCAACCACCAACTATCGCTTCTGCTGCCATCTTTCTCGCGGCTCGACAGTGCCAGTGTAAATTACCGACCCAACCGCCTTGGTGGACTGTCTTTGACGCCAATTTGGACGATATGATTTATATTTCCGGTCATATACTCTCTCTTTATGAAACTCCTCTACCGACCAATATTCCTTTAACATGCGAAGAGTTGGAATCGTATCTCGAGAATGTCCAAGCACCATTATCCAACTCTCCATCAGACCAAGTGTAGCTTGTTGTATTAACATGAAGAACGAATCTCCTTCGTCTGCTCTAATCACTTATTATATTTATGCCCCTTTCAACTTGATCCTCGTGTCCCATAATCTTTTTTTATCGTCAAAACGATTTTTATATTCAGTTCAAGAAACGTCATTTACAATACACTGTGCTGTAAACCACCCGTACATGAATTTTTGAACTCAGGGTAAATAGATATGATGTAGTATATTGACTGCTACGATAGACATGGTAAAAATGTATTGGATAGACAATATTTAAACATTAAAACGCTACTAAATGACTTGAAAAACAATGCAATATTCATAATAAGCAAATGGCCAACTTGGGAAAAATGCCTACCACTCTCCCTCTACAATTTATACTAGTAACGTTTAGAAAAGTACTCACACCCTCTAATTCACACATCAGTCCCTGTGCCAAGCGACAGCTTAGTGTGGATGGAAGCAATTGTTACAGTTATTCTTTCGGAATACATTCGGTGAGAATTCATCGCAACCACATGTACTACAGGCACCTACTGCCGATGATTTTTCGACCGTGGAGCCAGCACGTGGAGGTTTAAACCCAGTTGGACGACTACTGGCCATACTGTGTACTCGGGACACACCCCCTGAGGAAGGGGGAGGTGGAGGAGGTGCACGGTGACCCGCTGCCGAAATGGATACTGGCTTACGAACCATGGGGGCCCGCGAGGATGCAGCAGCGGCCACCGCTCCACCGAGTTGGCCCCCGAATCCATGTGGACTGGACGAGCTAGTAGTGGTTGAAGGAGACAAGGAGGGTGAGGATTTGACATGATCCGATACAAAAGTAGACGCGCGCGATGGTAAGGTCGGGGCGGGGGGCTCCTCCTCGACTGGTGGTTCATAAGGCGGTGGGGGACCGGTGTATTCCTCGGTGTAATTCACCGGGAACATACCCTTTCTTACTTCACCTGTTGTGCGGTCTACTACTTCCCCGACCCACCAGCCTTCGCCTTCCATTTCGTCCACTACGGTGATAATATCGTCCTCTACAAAGGCCAATTCGTCTGATGCACTAGGCTCGTAATCATAGACAGCTTTGCGCTGTTTAAGTTTGGGCTGGGTCTGACGAGGAGGTCGTGGGGGTGGTACAGCAGCTGCCGCGGATTTCCCATTGGCCTCGCTGGGATACCTGTCTTCATCATCATAAGTATGATGAGAGGGCTTGGCGGACCAACCTGAACGACCCACGCTGTTCCGTCTTTGGGAGCGGGCATCATCGGCATCGTCTATACCGTGAGCGTAATTGTACATATCAGTACGGTCGTCAGCACTGTACTGGGTACGGCTATCATAATCTGAAGCATTATCATTGCCATCATTAGTGTTTATAGTACCCTGACGACGGAGGGAGCCGCGCCCTATAGACCCGGCATCATACTGGGGCTCCTGACGCTCCCGTACCGGAACTTCAATGTCAAACCGTTCGCGAGCACTTTTACGTTTCATGGTAGAGCTGGACTCGACCCATTCGGCGATGGATTCCAGGGCATCTAACGCCTTACGATGGTACGACATTTGTGCCCGGAAAAACCCAGCCAAGTCCTCGATATACATGTCCTCGTCGTCTTCTAGTTGCATCATGCGCTCCAAAATGGAATCGTAGGTGTCTTCGTAACGGACTTGGGCAGTATACGCTTCGTCACCCACATCGCGCTTTTCCTTTTTATTGCCACGCTGCTTGGAAGCCATGGCGTCGTATTCCAGCCGACGGGATTTGAGCTTTTTCTTTAAGTGGGAATATTCGTCGAGTTGACGTTTCATATCGTTGATATTCCGCGAAAAGGGGTCCTTGATGTCGTTGATAAATTCATCAGTGGCCCGGCTTATCTCTTCCTGGACTTCCCCCAGCTTAACCAAGGTCTGACCGTACAACGACCGTTCCCCCAAGGTACCCCCATACGCGATCATATTTAAACCCAGATTTTCCACGGCGGTCACTTTGGTTTTGGAACCGTCCGTACTTTCCTTTTTCTTTTCGCCATGGTCAATGAAACGAAGAACGGACACCTCTAGACCGTCCACCGAGGACTTTTTCTTATCCGTAATCTCTTGAAGGGTTTGGAATTCCTCGGATTCTTTGGTCTTTTGGCTGAGACCCACCTTTTCACCAGTCCACTGTGTGTGGTAGAGTTTGTTGAATAGGCATACGTTGGTAAACGCCATTACGCTTTGTTAGTGTTTATGACCATAGTAACCAACGAATACAAATTATTTTAGAAACCACTTTATGGCAACTGGTTTGCCCCAAGTAGGCACGCCAAACACCTCAATGCCAGCCATGGTTTCCTGGGAATACAACAAAAAAAACCTATTGGCCAAGTAGTATTAAGTAAATGTTACTGTACCTGTTTAAATTTGCTGATATTCATGGTCGTATACGCAGGTTCGTTGGTTGGTTGATGAAGTGAGTTACTCCTACCCAATTATTATTATTATTATTATGGTAACAAGTGGGACGGAAGGGAGGGAAAAGAGCTGATACCGGAAAACAGACGAACCAAGATTCAATGAGATGCGACGGGGGGATAACAGGATTGCCAGTTGTAGTCCATTCGCGACATGGGTTCGTTAATCGGCAACAAACGTCAAGTAGAATGCGTCACTGAAAAGACAAACAAAGAAGCAACAAGGATGAGATGATGAAAGTGGAAAAGAATAAATTACTGATAAACAGCCAAAGAAATACACAAAAGGTTATACTGTTTTATAGAGCCAAGTAAGAGAGGGAAGGGAGACATACTTAAGAATTAAATATCACCGTTATGGTTACTTTTCCAGTTTTATGAGTGGAAATTTACAAACTGCCTCTGTCCAGACCCATTTCCAATTGGTGAATTGCGCAACGGCTGAAGTTGAATTCAATGAACCAATAGCACTCAACAAAGGTGTGTTCTTGGCATTACATCGGCATTTTATAACGGTCGTCTCCCAAAGAGCCTTTGGTTTATATCATGATCTACCACCAGTAAATGATGTCACCCTATTCACCTAGATAATCCACTATGGTCACAAAATTAGATAATAACCAGGTTTTATAATAAATAAAAAGCGAGACAGAATTCCTCTAGAATAACGCCAAGGGATGGGCCAAACTAAAACTGAAGAACCAAACCTTTGAATGGAACATCCAAACCGTTAGGAATTACTACATACCCCTATCGATAACAAATGCCGTGCATCCAAAGCATCAGAATTAAGTTGTTTTAATAACGGCAAAAAAAGTACACACCAGTCTCCAAAGAGGTAATATTTCAAAGTGATAAACCACGAAACATATCGTCAACCGAATTCAATAAAAGCGTAGTAAAAAAAGGAACACGAAACCAGACACGTGGCGTAGACAGGAGGAAATGGAATACTAGCGTAAGATCCCAAAGAGTATCGCAGAGGTCTACAACATCTCCACTGAAACTCGTCTACAGAGGGGGGATATTAAGAGTGTTTAGCATTCCACATCGGCAGCAGCTTTGGTATTCAAAATCAGACCCACAATCAAACCGTACAGACCCAACACTTCAGCGAAAATCAAAATCAAAATCATCGTCACAAAGAGTCGAGGCTGTTGGGCAGTGGCACGCACACCTGCATCACCTACAATCCCGATCGAAAACCCGGCAGCCAAACCGCTCAAACCGACACTCAGACCAGCACCAAACTGAACGAAACCAGTGTACAATGGCATCTTGTAGTTCAGCTTATCCGTAATCAGGACCGACACGACCAGACCGTAAATAGCAATAATACCAGCCATAACAACTGGAACAACGGCCCTCATGGCAAGGTCGGGACGGAGTACACCCATAGCGTTGACACCGATACCGGATTTAGCGGTACCGTACGCCGCACCGAAACCTAACCGGGTAAAACATATAAAATACGCAAATATATAGACAGGTTAGCGTAGAACTTTGATAATTTAGAGGACAGAGAAAGCGAGACTTCAAAACCCACCCAGCATTGGCAACGTAGTACTGTGTAACCGTAACCTACAGCTCCACCCCCAACCGTCA
>JANBPY010000148.1:0-15897 GCA_027577015.1 Dispira parvispora
CTCAGAAACACTGCCCAATTGACCTGAACCGAGGTAAACACGAAAGCGAAATAAATACAATCGCAACTTGAAAAAAAAACAAGTAGTAACTGACTAGTGGTGAATTGCTACACTTTCGAGCATGAGCTTTGCTTTTTACTGTTGTGACTTGCAGTGTTCCGCCAATTGACTGCATTCAGCGGAGCTCCGAACGCTGCAATTAATTCCACTCGGTTGTTCAGTCGAGGAACTGTGTACAAGCTCCTATAATACACACTCTGCACACAACATATGAACAAGTCCAGGTACATGGATATTATCTAGAATTGCTATTGATGTCTTTAATTAATCAAACATACACTCGAGACCGACAAATAGATATAAGAGGGCTGTCAATGATAACTAGTAAGCCAAAAGCAATTGGTACTTTATAAGTGAAATGAGCCAAACATACACACATAAATTCACTTCAAAAAATAATCAAAGCAGCGGTACTCATCATTTCAAGTATAGGTAGGCTGACGCTTAGTGCGACGAACGGCCTGGAAGACGGAATGGGATTTGGTTTGCACTTTGCCAATTTGGTGCACAGTGTGCATCGCGTTGCCCAAACGCAGACTAGCTTTGGTGACCTGAGGGCGATGTTCTTGATCGTGAGCAGATTCCAAACCAAGGCAGTGGCTGAGATCCGGAGATAAGCGTAGAATCAAGCCTACGGGCAGTGATAGAGAACCGATAAACACGGTAGCTAGCCATTGTCCACTGGTCAACGGCACAGTGCCAAAGGCCAGTCCACCATAGCTCACAATCAACACCTGGGCCCCAACGACCACCACCTGGACCAGAAGGAATCCGTGATCCCGGCTGAGGTTCTGGAAGACATTGAGAGTATCGTCAATACGACGGCAGTTGAGTTCGTTGAAAATCTGCAAAAACACAAACGAATTGAACACCATGGTGCGCAAAACGGCGTCACCGTAGGCGTTGTCGGGAAGGTGGAAAATAAGCGGTCCCAGGTGGATCAGGACCATGTTAATAATCACCTGGAAGGCGGCTTGGCCAAAAATCATACGCCACATTTGGAAGTTGATCAATGATGCGTTACGAGGCGCCGGGAAACGTTTCAACAAAGCATCGGTGGGAGGTTCGGTTGCCAAGGCCAAGGCAGCCAAGGTGTCCATAATCAAATTCACCCACAGCAGTTGCACCGCGCTTAAAATGGACGAGTTGTCCTCACTGAGTACCGCGGAAACAAAGGCCAACACCACGGCAGTGATGTTCACCGTGAGTTGGAACTGGAGGAATTTACGAACCGAGTCATTCACCGCGCGACCCCAACGCAGGGCCTTGACGATAGAGTTAAAGTTGTCGTCCATGAGGATAATATCCGACGCTTCTTTGGACACTTCTGTGCCAGCAATACCCATACTGAACCCGACGTCGGCCATCTTCAAAGCCGGAGCATCGTTGGTACCATCACCAGTCATGGCGACCACTTCTTCCTGCTGCTGCAAGATGCGCATTACAATTTGCTTGTCAGTAGGCGAAGAACGAGCCAATACTTGCAGACGGGGCATAATGCTAGTTTGCTGTTCAGCTGTCATGGCCCGGAACTGGGGTCCGGATAACACGATGCCCCGTTCCTGGTAAATACCGGCATTACGGGCAATGGCGCGAGCGGTTTCCACATTGTCACCGGTGATCATACGCACTACCACGCCAGCTTCCTGGCAGATTTTCACTGATTCTACTACACCCGGACGAAGAGGATCCTGGATACCCACAATGCCCAAGCAGACCAAGTTATGGTTAGGTGCCTCATCCTCAGGGAGGCCATTGACTTCGTTTTCACTAACTTCCCGGTAGGCCATACAAATAGTGCGTAGAGCCTGTTCCGCGTAATTATGGATGGTCTGGAGGAAAGCATTCTTGGTGGCGTCGTCTAGAGCCTTGACCTCACCGTCAGCATCCATGTAGCGGTCACAGCAGCCGAGTACAATTTCAGATGCCCCCTTGACGTGAATACGGTAGGCATCACCATCTCCCTTGGCACGCACGTTACGTACCACAGTGGTCATGGTCTTCTTTTCCGATGCAAAGGGGTAGGCCCGGGCCACTTCAGCTTCATGGCGAATGGGTTCAAAATCCGAACCACATTTCTGGATGAAGCCCAGCAAAGCGGACTCGGTTTTGGAACCGACAAAACACGGTTGACCACGCTCGTCTTGGCCCAGGAAAGCGGTGGAGTTGACAGAGATGCCTTCACAGAGGAGATTCAAGGCCTGGGCGGGCAGACCGTCACGGAAGCTCTGTACCCGGTGTTGTTCGTGGTTCTCCAAAGAGTGCTGGGAAATATTGGCCTTGACTACGGTCATCTTGTTCTGGGTTAAAGTACCGGTTTTATCCGAGCAGACCGCCGTAGCATTACCCATGGTTTCGCAGGCGGACAGTTGACGGACCAAGTTATTGTCTCGCAGCATCTGAGTGGTGGCAAAGGCCAGGGCCAAGGTGACGGCCATGGGTAACCCTTCAGGAACGGCTACCACCACCACGGTAATAGCCTGGATGGTAATCTGGATGATCTTGCTAAGCAGGGCTGACACAGTGGGCATGTCGTTGTTGATAGCCGAGGTGACTAAAAATTTGAGGATCAATGTCATGAACATCAACAGGGCCGCGGTTAAACCAAACTTGGCAATTTGTTCGGCCAAAACATTCAATTTCTTTTGCAACGGGGTTTCCGAGTCCTGACCTTCACGAAGGGCCATCATCATCTTACCGTAGTAGGAATAAGGACCTACCGCAATCACCATCATCCGACCGACACCTTCCATGACCTTTGCTCCACTCAAGATAAAGCAGTCCATGTTGCTCTCTAGGGAACCCTTTTTGATTGGATCAGATTCACCGGTAGCACTCGACTCGTCGCACACCAGATTGTGGCCGTCGAGGTACACACCGTCCACGGGTACGATATCACCTGGTTCCAGCAACATGACTTCGCCGACTACAATGTCATATACCGATACTTCCAACTCGCGTCCGTCACGGCAAACCTTTACGGTACGATCTTCCTTTTTGGCATTGAGTTTCTGGAATTGACGTTCTTTCTGGTAGTCATTGACGGCGTTGGTAAAAACGACCACCACCACAGCCAGCAGAATGGCGACACCTTCAACCCAGCCCAGTTTGACCTCTTCGTCGCGGTGCTCGCCAAGGTAATCATCGTAAATCCCAACGGCCAGGGAAACCAATGCGGCAATGCTTAGCATAATCAGGGTCTTGTCTTGGTAGGCATCCAGTAACAGTTTCCAAAACGAAACCGCAGCGACAGAAGGCAAACGATTTTCACCGTAAACCTGGCGACGAACGGCAAATGGGCCTTTCCCCTTGACAGTGGAGTGACCCTCGGTCGAGGACAGCAGATGGGAAGTTTCACCGTTTCCGGTACCTGGCAATCCGTCAGCCGAATCGAACTCTTCTTCGGGGTTAAGTCCTACTGAGGGGTCCACTTCCAGCTTGTTGCATAGTCCTACAACACCTCCGAGTTGTTTGAGTCCATCGGGATCCTTGGGGTCAAGTAATTGGCCCAGTTCTTCGGGTCCCACCTTAAAGGGACCAAAGGCCTGTTGGTCACGCCCATCCAAATGACGGGTACGTTCGGACGAGGCCGAAGACCCGCTAACGGGAGTCATGGCTGGTTAAGTAAAAACGAACGAAGGAGGCCAGAGGTAAATCAATAAGTGTGCAGCTTACGAGAAACTGACTAGAGTAAAAAATAAGATGTATGAAAAAAGGCACGGTTTGACCAGTCGATATTAACCGGAGCGAGTCCAAAAAAATAGAGGTCAGACACAGAGACAGTTAGTATACCAGCCAGGTGAGGTAAATCTGATCAATGCTGCCGAGGTAGACAAAGTGAAATACGAGGCAAAAAAACTATATTGGCCGTGGTCACCTAAGTTCTAAAACAAAGTTCGTTTCTACAAGTGCCCCGTTTTGAGCAAGAGCCCACACCCAAGTAAGTGTAAAACAAAGGAATATATATGTAAAAAGAGTACAAATCACATTGTGGGCACACCATAAAGAGTGCGAAGGGCGGGATTTAAATAGTGAAGTAATAATTGCTTGCTGTAGACACTAGCCCTCACCACCAAATGTGAACAAATAAATACGCTGTAGAAAAGGGCCACAAAGTATAGCCGGAATAGGGGTTGACTTCTCTCCTCTCCTCTTTCTTTTCACAACGTTATAGGGGAAACTAGGGCGATAGCATAACGACGTCCAGGCTCAATCACCTCCCCTGTTCACTTTCACAGAAGAATCAAAGAAAAACCTGCTTACCTGGTGGAAAAAGGTGAGAAAGAAAAAAAAGAAGTGTGGCTTCGTCGTACAAAGTGCCACCTGGTAACACCTGGCGCAAAGGAACTCTTCTTACCAGGAAGAGTTATGCGTCTAACAACTCCTTTGGCTGGACAATTAAAAGGGCCGTAAACACCAGCCAGCTGAGATGTAGGCTTACGTATTGTATGCTATTTCCACCACCTTAAAAACGTAAAGGAAGTAGAGCGTACTAATGAAAAAAGACAAACAAGGGACAAGTTACAACAGCTGGGCGTTTTAAGTACTAGAACGCTTTGAACAGTCCCATCACAACAGCATTCAGCCATTGGTACAGATTAGGAACGGGAGAAGGATTCTCCGCGCGTTGGGCGATTTCTCAATCCCCGAACGTCACTGAGGAGAGCAAAGGGATTACCCACACTTTCCCCTTTTTTTGGGATTTACCGCTGGGGGTATGCTCGCGCTGTTCGCCTATATTTTTTTTATGTTTATTTTTTTTTAAAAGAAACGATAGACTGACTGCTTGACCTTGGAAGTTCCCTCGCTTTACCCTGTGCAGAATATAGTCTTCAATGAGCTGCTAACTGAGAATCCGAGTGTTCATTACATAGAAACGGTCTTCAAGTCACACGGTATAGAGTTGTCCTTGGGGACCAAAACAATGCCTCCCACACTGCGCTTTCATGGAAGTTTCTACGTAGAAAAAGTGGTTCACCTGCAAATGCAGACTCTCACATTGGCTCTCGTCCAGTCAGAGTGCAGTAACAAATTACATCACCTCTCAAACCGACAATCTGCTCATTTCGGCCTTGTCAGTCTGTTTTATCATATTCCAAGTGTGAAGCTCATCAGTCAAGTATAAAATAAATCGACCACAAATATTCCAAGCGTGATGTTGGGTAAATATGCACTGCGCAATATGTAGGCTATTCATCAGTCGGATGTGTCCTAGAGAAAATTTCAAACTTGAAGAGGTGTACCATACTCATCGGCTTCGGTTGAAAGTACACACAGCAGCTATTTTTAAATAGGTGAAGATTGGAAATGATCATTGGATGTTTTTACAAGTGCATGTTCGTATCACGATTTATCAATGACATTTGCAGCTTCATATTGTTTCATTGAACAGTACCCTAATCAATAGATAAAAATCAGACCGAGTATAAGAAGATATGAAAAGGAATAGGTGTAATTTTCCGTCTAGTAAGGATCACTTGCCGTCTCACTAAAAAAGTAGAACTATTAACAGCGTTTGGCCTTTTTCTTGGAAGGATTAGGTGACGAGTCAGCCGTGGGATCGTCATTGTCATCAAATAGTAAACATGACAGGTCCTATAATACAATTTCAATGGGAAAATACAAACCAAGTTCCCGGATTGATAAGCAAAATAAAGTGTTAGAATGGAAAGGAGTATAGTGTTCACAGTGGCTGGTAGGTCACCCATGTCCTTTTTTTTGCATTCTACTGTATGTGATGTAGGTCAGCATCTCGCCATTAACAATGTATGAATGTCTTTTAAAGGGAGATGTAGAATTACGACGATAAACTTACCTCGTTGAGTACTTCGTCCATTTCTCCCTCGGGCGATATTTCCACGTTATCGACGGAGGTCTCTTGGCCCAATAAAGGGTCTTCAGCCTCGAGAACGGTTTGATGGGTTCGTTTGGGGTCAGCTTCATGGTCAGAGTTTTCGTCATCGCCGGAGGAAAGCAATACCAGATTTTGCTGAACAATTTGGAAATCGTGGGCCGTACTCCGACGTAAATGTTGGGTAAAATCCACTTTGCATTTTTTCGATAAACGAATGACCTGCTGTTCAAACTGTTCCAGTAAATATACCAGCTGGGGAATTAGCCGTGACTCTTTGGACAGTTTGGCCTTGTATTTGGATGTGGTGCCACGCGCCCCCTTTCCCTGTTTGGACTTGCCTCGACGCTGTGCTGCTAAAGTGGCCTCTTCGTTGTCCCGTGCCTGGAATTGCGGTATAAAAATGTAAAGTTGTTTAGACAATTCTTCCCCAACCAGTTTTATCACCCCAACAAACCGTCGTGGAACTGGAGGTCCTTCACTAATCTTTAGACGTACCCACTGTGTGAGAACCTTGTAGGTTTTTTGCAAGGCCTGTAGTAGGGCTATGGGTACCGCTGAAGGCAAACACGTCTGTTCCAACATCACCAACGTTTGGATAACCAGAGTTAAGCAGCAGTAGGCGTGTTCCTCCAGCCGAAGGATCTGCTGGTCACTAGAGTTAGTCATCGCTTCATCACAATCACTGTCGTCCACCAACTCCAGCTTACGCTGGTTGACCTTATCCCGCAGACGTTGGACGGTCCACTCAACGTCAGCCAATAAATTTTCCGCCTGTTGAATGGTAAATAGTGCCACCAACTGGGCCGTTCTTGGCGTTACTATGGCCAGTTTAGGATTAGCCGGCATCGTTGAGATGGCCTCGTCCTCGACCACATCCCCCAGTAGAGTGTGTAGGTCTTGTGTCAATAGCCACACCACGTGCTCTCTGGGCCGATCCGTGGGAACCGCCAAGGCGCATAACAATTGCACCAGCGCCCGTACCAAAGCAGAGTCCTCCACGGGGACTTGTTCACAGAGCTGATACAGCCAGGTCAGTAATTGTTTAGCCGTTGCGGAACCGGGGGTGAGTAGAGGAGTATCTAGCCTTGGTTCCAATGACACCGTGACGAGGGTAAACAAACACTGTAGCAAAGGCAGGCATTCGTTGTACAGAGGGTTATTCTCAAAAGCAAACGACACAACCGTGTCTTGTATTAATTGCACCAAGGAATCCAGTAGAGCTCGAGTGGGACTCTCTGCAGTAAGGTGAGATCCTTTGCAAAAACCCGGTACTGGGGCCAACCGAACTAGTACCGTTCGCAACGCTTCCAAGGAATGCTGGGCAAGGTAAGTAATCGACAGTGAAAATAGTTGGGTTACCAACGTTACTGGGGGGAGGAGTCCCTTGTCCCGACTCCCCATAGCACCTGCATCAGCTGTTAGACGGCCCGGTACAGCTTGCCAAGGGATAAGAAACGCATGTATCACCAGAGTGGCCAGATCTTGAACCAGATCCAGTTGGAAATCGCCTATAATTTCGCTACCTCCGATTGTTTCAAGTTGCCGAAGGTGACCATGTGCAGTGCGTAACAACCAACGTAAGATCAAAGGAGTTTTCAACGGCGCAAACACCGATTGTATGGTTGAGTCGGGAGACTTGATAGTCGGGGTATCGAACAGTGTGGATGGAAAATAGAGTTTCAACATATTGACCATAGTGGATAGCCCCACTACGGCAGAGCCATCCAAAATGTGGTCAAGTTTGGGTGTGGACCGTCTCCCTTTAGTAGTGGTGTGGATTTTGTCTTGGATAAGGTTAACTAAGCGGGCGTGTTTCTCGAACAAGGCCAAGAGGGATTGGACATGCGCCTCCGTCAGAGGTTCCATATTCAACAGGTGGTCTATACTGGCTTCGTACAGTCCCGTCACCATCCCTAGTAACGCCTGGCGGTTCGCCCCTTGAATTGTAGCCCCGTTGTAATCCGCTTCCCTAGCCAAATCAAAATCCTGGGCATCTGTACGAGCCAGGGTCGAAAAGATGACCGGAATCACTTGAAATCCGTCAGGAGTGGTCGCCATATCGGATAAACTTCTGGGGAGTAAACGGTAGGCGTGTAATAAAGCTTTCCACAGCCATCCCAACGGTTCCTGGCTCTGATCCCACTGGCTCACCTCGAACGGTGGAACCGTGTCAGCTGGGGAGGCCAAATATTTTTTCAATTGAAGGTAGAGCATCTGGTAAATGCGACGAACGACCGGTTCCGGTAGAGGTTGATAATCCAAAAGTGCATCCAACCCTTGGTAAAGTTGCAGACGAATAGCACTCTGCTGACTAAAACAACGCTGAAGCATTCCCAACACTTCGTAAATCAGGGGCAAATAGCCATGAGGTCCCGTCCCACCCAAGGGAATAGCGGTCCCCGTCCCTGCCGCCGCTGTGGAATGGGTAGTCACGAGCAGGCTTCCCAGAAGCACCAGTAGCCCGGTTAACGCCACACGCCGTCCATTGAGATCACGACTAAACAAATGTTTGCGGAGCACCAGCATCAAATGATCCCGGAAGCTGGTATCCTGGTAGACCAGAGGAAGCACCACCAGCATAGCTTGTTCTGCCACTTCTACTTCTAGGTAAACAAAACAGTTGAACAAATCCTTGACCTTGGTCAGGTAATCGGTGGCGAATTGTTCCGGAAATTTTGCAATCAGTCGGTGTAATAATACCAAGCAGCTCGGGTTTCTTACCACGCTTAATTCTACCCGAGTCACAAGCTGTTCTACAATATCAGTCCGCACCATCTGGTGGGTGCGGAATATCGCGTAGAGTACGTCTACTGCCAGCCGTTGGATGTGATTCGTTAAGGGACACAAACCAGAGGGAGTTCCCGGGTTGGCGTGCCCTAGGGCCGCCGCCCCCACCTGCAGCGCTTCGTTCATGGTCGCCGCGGTGAGATTTCGTTCTTTACGCTTGTGAAAAGGGTGGGTGGAGTTGGCACCATCCTCTTCCAACAAGGTCATGGTCAGTTGAATCATACTGGGAATAGTTTGGTCCCACCCAATAGTGGTATTCTCTGCCAATTGCAATAGGGTAGCAGCTATACTGGGACCAGCAGTGGGAGAAAGGGGACTGTTGGGTGTGTTCAGGGCGTTTAGTAGCCGTTGGCAACGCTGTTCATTGCGGTAGTAAGCAACAATCTTGGTTTTAAGTAAGCTGATAGTGGCCGCTTCGAATCGGTGGACTTTGGCCATTACCAACAGGACTGAGAGTAGAAACGAACTCCACTGGTCCACATCTCTGGTCTTGGCCACTCTGAGCAGTTCTGTACCTAGGCTCTGGTCCTGCTTCACTGCGAAACCAAAGTGGAGCAGCGCCACACTAGCCGCCCGGGCGAGTTGGGGCTTGGTCCAGTGTTGAGATTCGGGACACCGTATGCTTTGGGGGGACCCACTATCCGACGGTTTTGACTCGGTCTGACGTTCCAAGTCTCCAAATAATTTAAATAGTTCGTGGAGAATTTGGCGTTTTTTCCCCTTGCGAGACAGTAACAAGAGTTGGTATACTAATGGGGGAAGTTCATCAGCGGTGGTGGTGCGTATCACCTTGGCAGCCTTGTGGATTAAGCCCTCTAATTGGGTGTCGCTCAGCGGGATGTCCCTAAACGTGGACAACAAAGGTAAATTGAGGGAAGGATGCCAGGGGTAAACACAGAGGCGTTCCATACAGTAGTCTCTGAGGGCGTTTCCTGTCGTCAAACCGCCGAAATCAGGGTAATCGGTTTCTGGTAAAGTAGATAGAGTAGTGAGGGCTTGTAGTACTCCTGGTAGCAAATCTAAGGGACAATTATTAAATGCTTTAAATGACTTGACGAGTTCCAACAGTTGAATCACCAACATAACCAAACATAGTGGATCAAAGTGTCGAATCTCCGCCACCAATACGTCTATCATCTCCCGTGCTCGGGACTCGGGAAAGCGTGAAGAATCAGTCTGCTTCGCCACATCGGTGACTATGGTCTGGACGATGTTTAGGTAAATATCATGCCGATCGGCGGTTCTGGACCCCTGAAGTAGGGATTTTAAAAAGTTGTTACTCTCCGAGTTACTATGCTCCAGATTGCACCGTTGGTGCAAGGCATGGGTAAACTACTCATCGGAAAAATAGGGTTGAAAGTCTGGTTAGTCCATGTGATCGATTGATGCTATAAAAAATGCCATCGATCCTACCTGGCCGCCACCTTCACATACGTGGGATAGATATATGGCTTAAAGTAACAACATAAAGTTTTTGGTCGTCGCTCTTCCGTGCTGGTTATAAAGACTAGCAAAATCAGGTCAACCCTGCATATTCCCTCGAACTATGAACACTAGGTAGCCAGGCATACCAAGAACAACTTACTTGTGCAGAGTCATAGTTTTCCCAGAATTCTACCCAGTTCGCGGTGTCGGAAGGTGAGGGTAAGGTCTCGGAGGTAAGCTTCAATTCAAAAGGGTTCATAGCCGCCATTGTTCGCAGAGTAGTTTCGGCTCAAAGGGTTTTTTTTCAGCCTCTCAAAAGGCAATGCAAAACATAAATGTAGACCAGCTGGGTCTAAATGGAATGATTCGGTGGAGCGTTTTTACCAGCGAGAGTAGAGGATAATAGTAGACTTGGGAAATCGACAAACATAAATACAATTCAGATGTTCACCAACCGCACACAAATGGTTGGTTGCTTATCACAACACAATTGGCCAAGTAAGAGGGAGTTGCATTCATACAAAATGCTAACAAACTTTGAAGCCCCGTCCTTCCTTCTCCTCCGCAGTATTACCGTTATACAAGGTGCTGCGCATTGGCTACTTGATGGATTAAACTTTGAAAATTTTCATGCACGTGACGTAAGCACAATCAGAGCAGACCTTTAAGGGAGCATTGGCTACCTACGAAATACGAGTATGGGTTCTCCAGGGTATATTATTTATATATATTATATTAATCAAGGGCAGAAAATAGGTATACTACCACTATAATCCATACCAAGTTAGGTATTAAAACCCTCAAGAGCTATTTACTGTTTAGACAGGCAGCATACCACCTTTTAGGTCATGTTCAGCGCTAGAAGCTTCTCAAAAGTGGGGTCGTGGTATTCTATCCTGGACTGGAGGCCAGGTCTCACTTGACTGCTGGTGAAGGTGGTGGACCATTGTATTTATAGCTATTATATTACCAGTGAGTAGAAATTCGAAATTTAATATTTTCTACGGCAATTGACCAGGAATAGGAATACACAAGGTGGAAAGTGTCACGGTAGGTTAAGAGACCATCGGCCGGATATAATGTACAAACAACAAGTCTTAAGCAAGTAGAGGATGACGACGACTTTGAGCGCGAATTCGATCAAGTTTTAAATACGTGCACCACCCGAGTAATGCGTTGCCGGCAGATGGGGCATTCGTTGGTGGTAGTTTGCAACCGTTTAGCACAGTCGAGACAAGTTACCAAATGGCCGCACTCTAGGATTAGAGAATTGATAGGATGGTCGTAACAGATTTTACACTGATTATCGGTATCGTCAGTATTTTGTGTGTATTGGGCCAATTCCGCGCGGGTGTTGACCAGCAGTTGATTGACTAGGGACATTAGTTCACTCTTTTCGATGACCTGGCTGTAATCAACACAATGCTCGGCCAAAATGGCCTTGAGAGTGGCGATGGATAGGGTTGCTATGTCTATTTTGTTGGCGATAATGGTGGCAAGAGACGGAGCCGCTACTGTGGGTGGTGACGAAGTTTGGGTAGTGGGTGTGGTATTACTCGGCATATGGTGGGACGAAGAAGTAGGATGAGGAGTAGTGTTGTATCCAGCTGGGGCGGAAGGTCGAGCTTGAGATCGGGGTCGGTGCGATGACGATGACGATGATGGACGAGTCCGACGTACAAAGGGTGACTGTCGGGGTAAAGGTTCCGCTTCTAATCCGTAGAGTTGTTCCATAAGCTCTTCAATGTCCATTACACCCGGAAAGACCGTATGACGAGGGAGCCAACTGTTATCAGCATCGGTGGCTTCGGTGGGCCGTGGGGATGGCGTGGGTAGACCATTGCGAAAGGCCCGTTCGTGTACATCCGGTAGGGGTTGGCTGTCAAAGATTAAACTTACCAGGTCTGATTTCTCCAACATACCGGTACATGGAAGGCGATAAGCATCAATATACGATCGCAGAGCACGAATACTAAGTACCTGGAGCTGTTCCTTGTCCATGGTCGAGATTTCCAAGAGCCGGTCGCACAAGTCGCACACACGGACTGGCTCATAATAGGCAAATTTTGGAATGACCCACTCGTTATGGGTACAGTCCGCGCAGAGAACATTACCACAGTTACGACAGTGGTGCTTCCTCCGGAATAAATTAAACCTACGTCCACATCGAAAGCAGGCCATAAAAGGTTCGGCGTCGCGCAGTTGGGGAATAGAGTGCACCAACGGAGGACGGCACGACTGCCCCGGGGCGTTATCACTGTGAGGGTTAGAGTGGTCTAGTGTCTCCGTCGCCGGTGCTTGTTCCACCGGTATGGCATGACGTTCCGACCCCACGGCGGGTGCTGATTCCGTCCCAGAAGAGTTTGTGGATCCCAAAGGTGCAGAAGACGAAGTGGTCTGGGAATAGTCTGAAGGGCGCTGTGCTGGCAGTAAAGGCTCGTTGACCGAGTGGTCGAGGGCTTGCAGCTCCTGGTACGCTTTAGTAAACATGCGCTGGACCTGGGCCAGTGGGTTGGACCGGTCTTGTAGCCTTGGGTTGTCGCTAGAGTCTACAATGCGATGCGGCAACAGTGCCTGACGCAGCTGTTGTTGGGTAAAAGGACCGGCATTGGGACTGCTGCTGGCCATGATTCAGCTCTGGGTAGAAAAGTATTGTGAAAAGTAAAATACAGAACCCACTATGCAATTCTGTGCTTGAGCTTGGAATAGAGGGGAACGGGGTAATGAAGTAGGGACCAAGTTAAAAAGACGACAACTACCTCGTCCTTGTAAAAATGGCAAGCAATGGTGAATAAATAGGTGGAGAACAATCGTAAAGTAAACCAGACACTCCAAGGCACTGTGGCACCCAACGGCCAAGACGAGCGAAGAAGAACATTAAAAAAGAACTGGGAGAAAATGCGAGGTCGCAGCCTGCTTTAGAGTTTTGTTCCTAAGTTCCTACGCACACTGGCTTCAGTCACTGTACCCCTAGATCTCCATGGCGTTCTATGCAATAGGTTGCCTAGCGAAATTTGGTTCAAACGGTATCTAAAGATTTACTTGCTAGCTTTTCAGTACAGTTACCTTTTCGCTCTGGAATACATGAATAAAAGGCACATCATTCCTAGTTGAGACATTAAGAACATTAGCATAGAAAAAGGACCATGTTTTTTACCTTTGTTTTATTATACACATTTACGTTCGGTGGAACCAGAAGGGACGGTACTCCGTTTTGTAACAGGCTAGGGTAAAAGAGTAAGAGTCTGACCCATATGTCGCACCAATTCACACACACTGGGTGTAAATATTTTGGAATCAGGGCCACTATCCAAAACTATCGAATCCAACCACAGCTGCACTACGGGTCGGATAAAATGTCCAGTGATTTCTCGCAGAGTTTCTGACGCGATAATGGCTTGCAGCAAATGGGGGAGTTGGGGGTGATCTGTCAACAATGTCAAATCTTGAGCCAACCAGCAGCAGAGTCCCCGCACTACGGCCAAGGTCACCGTTTCATTCAGAGCCTTGGTTAAGGCACCGCGTGTCTGCAGTTCCTCCAAATAAACCACAGCGGCAGAAAAGCTTTCCTTTAAACAGTTGAGCCAAGT
Source organism: Dispira parvispora (assembly GCA_027577015.1). Classification (NCBI taxonomy): domain Eukaryota; kingdom Fungi; phylum Kickxellomycota; class Dimargaritomycetes; order Dimargaritales; family Dimargaritaceae; genus Dispira; species Dispira parvispora. The sequence continues at coordinate 13,717 of JANBPY010000148.1, forward strand.
CAACACTTCGTCTTTGTTGAGAGAAGTCATGTAAACGTGAGCCACTTTTTCCAAATAAGTGAGTGACAGGGCAATGTGAGTTTTTTCAAGGTCCAAATTGGAACTTGACTGCTCCAAAGTTAAGTCGGTGTTGTGTGGCGCATCATCCACCCAAGCGAGGTAGTGAATCGCTGCTTCCAATATTGTTAAACAAGCAGGCAGCATCCATTCCTGTCGTTTGGCCGGAATTTCCGCGAGGGACTGATCCGGTGGGACTAGCATCCGTTCATCTAATAGCATACGAAATTCGATACTTGCCATGCGTAGCCACAAGGAGAAACACCTGACTTCTTCAGTCTCTTGAACAGTTGTAAATACATCACCGAGGTTTATACAAGTATCAGTGGAATGATCCCGGGCCAACAGCTCCTTCCGCAGCGGAGCAAACTGACTCGACCCCACTGGTACGAAAAAAGCGTGGCCAAAGAGGCGTACCAACTGGGCGATTAGGAGCAAAGCCACATCCTTTTGCTCAAATGAGCCATGGCTTTGTCGGAGGATGGATAACATGGTGAGCTTGATGAGAAGCAACGAGTGCAATATTTGGAAGCCCATGTGAGATGGTTGAAGTGACGATTGTTTGTCGGACTTGGTGAAGTAAAGGTCAGCCAAATTCTGAGCTCCTTCATTGGTTTGGATGCTTGAAAGTGCATCACAGATTGCGCCCAAGATTTCGAATTTAAGTTGGCGTTGTTCCGAGTACAAGAGTTGAGCACTACCTCGAAAGGTTGTAGCCCATACTCGGCAATGAAGAGCGAAAGTGGATGAATTCGTGTCCTGTTGGTCCCCGGGATGGTAACGAGGGGGATATCCCAACAATTGACCGATAATACGGACAGCCTGACCGCATAGGGACTCATCAATACTGGTGCTGTGGATTAGCGTGATAAGCGTAGGAACCAGCGTGTCCCCTTCGTCTCTAAGTCGCTTTAGGCCTTCGGGATGAGCAGCCACTTGTACCAATATGGGAACAGTGTCCTTTAAGAGGGATTCGTTGCGTTTTTCCACGCTTTCCTTCAAGGTATGGATTAGGTGAGGCAATAGAGACAATAGTACAGGATGATTGAGCAGATTCCAGTGCACGCAAAAGCTAGCAAGAACAGCTAGGCCTACCTCGCGATAACTGTCTGCGTCAGAGTGATCTATTATTTCCGTGACAAAAAAAATGTGGTCATTGTAAACCAGAAGTAGTTAGTATGAGATTATATACCATATCTGTTACTAATTCCCACGAAAAAGAACGATGTGATAAGCGTTACGGAGTTAACTAGGGGGGTTAAGCCAGCTACTCTGTATGGGGTTGGGAGCGTGGCAATAATTCAGCTATTATCCTGACCCTGACTCGAGGTGATCTGTTGATTAAGGTTCACAGAAATGTATACTTACCAGTGGAATAAAGCAGTCGCTGGATAAAGGCCACATCCAGGTGGGTCAGAAGAGTGACCATTTGTCGCTCGTTTTGCGAATCGAACACTCGAGGGATCAGTAGCAGCCCCGCAAATTTTTCCTCATCAGTACGTGCATTGCGAAGTAATTGTAAACATGACGCCTGCGTTTTAGATAGCGGTGTTGGCGTTGCGTCCTCTGTCATTGTCGTTACTAAATGGAATGGAAAACAGGGAAAACTCTGAGTGATAAAGTAAACGGGTCGTTGGCTACAGAAAAACGAAGCAGTGAAAAAAATCAAATCAAATAATACTACCTACCCCAATTGCAGGAGGGGTGGAAAAATTATGCCCAAAAACGAGGACAATGTGATAAAAAAATATCGACAAGTTTCCGAGTAGCCAAATACGAAAAACTTGTTACTGCGAGGTGAGCGGAAGGAAACAGGGATCAATCCCGGACAAGAAATCCACCGGCTATTGATTACACATAACGTTTACTTTGTACTCAAAACATAAACACTGCATTCCCCCAAGCAATAATTACTGCGTTGGTCGATATTGTTTCGTGGCTCACTCCGATTCGTGCTTGTTTCCGTGAAGAACTCAGAACCCCACGCCTTGGCATCAGGGCAGTGCTGGAAAAGGTAAAAATGTAGAAAACTGGCACGGGCCGAATAGACTCAGATAATGCTGCACAATGTACACAATGGCTGTGAACAATACCGTTGTTTGTAAAGCATTTCTTTCACCGGAC